>CM050167.1:81885221-82089699 GCA_027410445.1 Discoglossus pictus | reverse complement strand
AACATTGTAGATGGAATTTTGGCCGCAGAGTCACATAGTGTTGGAAGCTGTTTTACCAGTTAAGTCCCATTTTTTGCTCTATTATAAGTTATGTGTTGTCTAGAGGACATCAAGAACATGGAGAATTTATCTTACCATAAATTCTGTTTCCATGGGTCTTCAATGGCAGCACTTGCCTCTCAGTTATTTGGTAATGAATGTATTTTAAAATAATATTGTGTTAGCTCTTTAAATCACTGAGGGAGGCTAGAATGGTAGGTTCCATTATTAGTTTGGACTGTACCATTATTTAAGTCCTGATATTGGAGGATGTGGCCGCTGTCCTGTGTGTGCTGCCGTCGGAGAGCTCAAGAAAACAGAATTTACAGTAACACAAATTCTCCAATTATTTGTCACATGCTGTATTAATTTTCAAGTGAGAGTTCTCCTGCCACATCAACTGATAAGAACATGATTGGCTCTAATTCTGTGGTTCCAAAAACTACCTCCTCAGAGGTTCCTAGACAGGTTAGAATTTAGATTAACACAATTACTGATGCACAGAAAATCATTGTGTATATTTTTAAGGGGGAATCAATTGGTTTTAATTGTTTACTGAATAATCGGTGCTAAGACTATGTGATTAATAACAGAGAAGTATTTTCAAAAGAATCATTTTTTTCTTGCACTCTTATTTCTTACAATTGTACTTTTATTGGTTTGGCTAAAATCTCTTGTAACACACACACATGCTAAAGGTATGGACATTATATGTGGGCTTCCTAAAATGTCCCAGTAGTCAAAAGAATGATATGCCCTAGAAAGTGTTAGGTCTAAATTCTAATCTGAAAAGACTTTTCAAAAGAATCACAGGTTGTTTTTGTTTGCACTCAATTCTTAAAATGTAACTTTTATTGGTTTGGCTCTTTTAACGCAAGGACAACTCACATAGAACAAAATTGTTAAAAATAAGATTGTGGTGAAATACCCAAGGATCAGGAATACCCTTTTATGTGACTTTTACCACCTTTTCTTGGTACCACGTATATAACATTTTTTCACAATTTGCAATTAATTTTTCTTTGAATTAGATTGCTATTCATAACAATTTGCTTAGGGATATTTTGCTCTAGTCTTCCTTTTCTTTATTATCAAACCAACCTCTATATTTTTTTATCTCAGTGTTAGGATCTACTGGTAACACTCACATTCTCCTTTAATCCTCTAATACTTGTGAATTTATTTCTGTTCTTTGTCCTGAAATCCTCTTGCCCTAAAATCTAACTAGGGCCTTATTTAAATAAACAGATAGTTTTTTGTGCTGGTACTAAATGAGACTAGAGCAAACAAAACATGAGTAGGATATCTTTAAACGGGGGAGACCCTACTACTCGACATGTTTCAAACACAGTCTTTTCATGAGTGAGTGACCCTCACATTAAACCTTAGCTTCTTTAGCCAATCAAAAGTTGAAACATTAAAATGAGGTATAGCTTAAGATTGGCTCATTCACATCATGAGATTGTATGAATGTCATCTGTTAGTAAACCCTCTGTATTTCAAAAGTAATTTCATTGAATATGCATATCATGTGACTCTCAGCCCGCAAAAAAAAATAAAAAATAAGTAAATTTAGACAATCTCTCAGTTATTTTATTATAGTAATATATGTATGTTGATCTTCTCCATATACTCAATCCTACATTAGATACATCCTGATCTCCATTATGTATCTAATGTGGAATTGAGAAAAATTGACTGGAAATTGTAAAAAAATAAAATAATATATGAGGTTCCAAGGAATGGTGGTAAAAGTCACAAAAAAAAAGTATTCCCTGGTCCTTTGGTATTTAACCTCAATCTTCTTTTTAACAATTGTTTTCCATGTGAGTTATCCTATGCATTACAAGAGCCAAACCAATAAAAGTTACATTTTAAGAATTGAAATGCAAAAAAACAAAACAAAAAAAACTGTGATTCTTTTGAAAAGCCTTTTCAGATTTAGAATTTAGACCTAACACTTAGAGAATTTGATTGTTTCACTTATGCCCTCAAAAACAGTGATGGTCATGTCTGGGGTTTCCTAAGGAGATGTTTGGTCCTATCACCCTGTCACATCATTCTTTTGACTACTGGGACATTTTAGGAAGTCCAAATATAATGTCCATACCTTTAGCATGGGCATGAGGAACCATATTTTTTAACTGAGGCAATGTCAGTGTTACTCCAGCTAAGCCAATGGCAGCATATTGCTTTGTCAGTACAGATTGTTAAAGTGGTATACTAGGGGATACGGACATGGCCAGACCGCCTTGTTCTGCCCCCCTGGCCCAACATTTAAATTTTTTCTCTAGTATAGTGCCCCCCCCCCCCCTGCAGCACACCTTTCCCAACTCTCCTCCTCTTACCCCTCACGCTTCTCCTTCCCTTCCCCCTCTCCCTTCTCCTCCTTTTCCCATGATACCCTTCTCGTCCACCCCCCTTCCCCCATCCTCTTACTGTGATACCCTCATTCTTCCACTGTAGCACGTCTTCTGGCTGTGGCCGGTAATCGCTATTGACGTGACGTGCGTGTGATCTCACTCCGGACTCCCGGACACTGCCAGAAGACGTGCCGCCGGGGAAGGATGAGGCATTACACTCAAGAGGATGGGGGAAGAGGGAGGAAGGAGGAAGTGTGTAATCCTGAGCGTGGCTCGAGGTTGCCACTTTAGAACTGAAAATTAACCCTGAGCCATGCTCGGGATTACCGCTAGGGGGGTTTAATACTATCTGGACCCTGGTCTCCTTACAGAAAAATATAAATGAGGTATCACAGTTAATTAGAAATTAGAGTAAATTAATTAGAGATTCATTTAGTCGACATGTTATTTTATTTTCAATATTTTCTGATATATAGATACAATAGTCAATATGATATATAGTTATAGCCTTTGTGAAATGTGATTTTTGTGTTTAGGTCAAAAATATATTGTGTTATGATATATTTTGTATCCCTTTTTTTCCTCAAGAATTAATTAACATAAACACTAAAACAACAACTAAACTGCTATTTGAATTGCATTTTATTTAAATACTATACAGTGGACTCTTGGTTCTCATTGTCCTTGGAACTCAACTTTTTTGGAACTGACACGTCTTACTGCCCCAAAAAAAAAAAAACACGCTTCGGAAATTGATGTGGCGGACCAACAAAATTGGCTCGGAGCTCATGCTTGCTCAGAACTCTATGCGCTCGCGAAACCCTGCATCCAGACGTTCAGGAAGTGGAATAACATCGAGTACTGTGGCATAGTGTAGTTAGTGCCTACAAGAGCCCAAAAGCTGTCTTTGCAAGAATCAAAGTGCAGCCTGTGCTTATGAGGTCCAAAGTGTAGACTGTGCTTATAAGAACAAAAGGGCATCCTGTGCTTACAAGGACCAAAGTGATTGGCTGATCCTAATTATGTTGTAAATTGGGGAGGAGTTTCTCATTTAAGTAAATGGGCACTTCGGCTTGAGTGTATTTTGGTCTCGCAGACTGTCTTTGAAAAAGTAGTGACAAAATGCCATTAGAGAGCTGGGGGGGGGGGGGGGGGGGCGGGAATCCTGCCCTTCTAAGGGACTCCCAGAAGGGATACGTTAAGAATATATAACATGGAGATTTAAGAGAGAAAGATTTATATACTCTTATTTTTACCAAACAGAGGATAACTATTTCGTAAAACATACTGATACTTAAAAAGGAAAAAGACATAGAGTATGTATAGATACTTTATATTTAAAAACCTAGTTTCTATAACAAATTAATTTATACCACTATATTTAGACATGGTCTAATATAAAAAAAAAAAAATTCGGATTCCCGCGAAAGAAAAAAAAAAAACACTGCTAAAGTATTATTGCCTCACCTTCTTGGAAATATAGAAGTTAGGCAGTTAAGCAGTTCACAGGGTGCGCCAGAATAATTTGGAATACTTTTTTGGGGTAGCTGCTTCATAATCCTGGATCAAGATAAACAGTACTTGGCAAAGGAAAGCCAGACAGAGAGAAGTAGCAGAGCAAGCTCTTCAAGCAGAGGCAGTAAAAAAATAGATGCAGCTAATAGTGAGTCCATGAAGAAATGTGAAGGGAATCTCCAGATGGAAAGAGGGTAAAGCATCCCTCAACTTTGATTAAGCCTGCTATGCTCCCACAGATTGCTCCATTAGGGGGAGGGACACATCAGGACCTGAAAATAGCCACAATTTATTTTGTTTACAACAAGTTGTGGCATATCAACTCTACTTGCCCAGAGAAAAAGAAATCTGCAGCATCAGCTAGAGAGGAATACTTGACGAATTGACTCTAGCTATTTTGCTTGTAATGAGAGCAGAGGAGTCCAGCAATAAAAAGCCACTGCGAGTACCAAGGTAACCGTGGGACTCAAGGAAAATGAGACTAAGGTGTCTCTTGTGCTCTAAGAGCTCTGAGGCCATTGCCTCTGCAGGATCTTGGCAGTACCAGGGTTTGATAGGATCTCCCCTTCATTGCCCACAGCATGTGTGTACCTTGATTGGGGATCGGTGAGGAGCCTAACATAGTTAGGGGTATTTGTTGCAATTCCCTCCAATATTATTGGTGGGCACCCGCATGAGTAGGTTGCTTTCCAATTATACTCTGTGGTCTGACTGGGTCTGATAGAACTATTCCAAAATGGTAAAGTGTGACAATGTAAAGGAATATACTGACTGTGAGGTTAAGCAGAGACAGAATGCATGTCTGCCTGTCAGAACCAGGAGTATCCTGGGATCCAGAGTGTATTGTAAGGGTGGTCGAAATAGAGATTCCGTCAGTGGTAGTTGTGACCCATCAGCAGGCAGGTGAGGCTAACAGACAGGGGTGAAATTAGTCCTAAGTTCCTGGGAAAGGGGACAAGGGACTACACATAATACCTCCAAAATTCCATGAGCAAGCTATATTAGTGATTCAACAACCCCAGTGCTATCCCAGAGCATATACTAAACACTAAAACAATAGAACAGGGACACTGGTCATGGGAGAGAAAACTAATACTGCCATGATGTTTTGAGAACAAAATGGTTAGTGCATTTAGATTTGGATATCATCAACATAAAAGTGCAACTGAAACCCGTCAACACAATGGACCTAGCACTGGAGATTTGGGTACCCTGGCAGACGGAAATAATGGGTGTGATGAGGGCTTGCTTGAATGAGTGTCATGAGGTTTTTATTGAAGGAAGAATAAAATATGCCAGTGGAGAAAGAGAGTTTGAAAATACAATGAGGCCCAACGAACAGGTGGTAAGTATGGAGGGGACAAATTATGAAGCAATGGGATCAAGGCAGCAGTTAGAGTGATAAGATGGTGACATGAGTTTTGATATCTTGTACCCTGTAACTGGTGTAAAACAGTGTGTGTTTGTGGGAGCTGAGTCTTGTTTTTTAAGTGTTTGGCAAGGTTTTGTGCTCTGAAACTGATGATTGGAAGGGGTGCCAAGGGGTTAAGAAATTAGTTGATGGTAGAAAAGAGTTTAGTATCAGATGACAGTGTTGCAATGAGGGATGAAAAATAAATTTGCTTAAACAAATTAAGGGTAGAGATGTAGGATTACAGCATGGATTTATAGTGCAGGAATTCCATTTGAGCAGGGGGCTTTCTCAAGGCAAATTCTGCAGCGTGGGAGCATTTTTGAATGATATTTGCTTCCAGTGCCATGTCTGAGGGAAGAGTACATGGGGCATGATGAATGGTGGGGAGGGCAGACTTGTTTCTGGTTGCAGAGAGTGTGTGGTTGTAGTGCAGTGTGCAGCAGCATGGCCTGGGCAGGAGATTGTGGAGATTTCTATAGATTTGTAGAGTAGGTGGAGGTGAAGTGGTGTGCTGGGTATAGGAAGGCTTCAGGTTAAGAGATGGCAATCAAAAAGGGGGAAAGGAATGTTAGAGAGCAGACAGACATCACAGAAAAATGAGAAGACTAGATCAATGGGATGTGTGTTGCAGGGGTAGACCAATGCAGAGGACAAAGGAGGAGGTTAGAGAGAGAAGTTTAGTAGAGGCAGGGCCATCTGGATTATTATCGGCTATGTTAAAGTCACCCAGAATGAGAGTGGGACTGCTAGAGTAGAGGAAGTGGGGAAATCACGAGGCAATGTGGTCACGATTGTGAGTTTGATCGAGGGAGCTAATGGAGAACAGTAGCACATAGAAACATGCGTCTGAAAAATTCAATTGGGGACAGAAGAATTCTTACACATTAGCTATCAGACCACTATAAAACAGAGAAGGAGGTAGAGTGTGTCAAGTGAGGAAAGCCAGGTTTCCATAATGGACAGTAAATTGAAAGATTTAGAGATGTAAAGGTCATGGATGGCAGTGGTTTGGTTGCATTCTAGTGCCTAGAACAATTTATATAAAAAGGTTCAGAGTGACTGTAAAATCGGATGCTTAAAACTGTTGTTGAATCACATAGCAAGAACTGGGAACAGTACTCCAGTTTGCAAACCAGGAGGTGCAACAGAAGACCATTTTTTTTTCCATATTTTAACTCCTCGGTGGTGAGGGTGCAGGGTCTTCAGATTTGATCAGAGAGGAGTGAGAGGGCAATCCTGTTACACTTGGGACAAGAAGGGGAAGAAAAAGGGGTAATGATAGAGAAGGAAAGAGAGAGGCAGGGGTAAAGGGAAGAGAGTTAAAAAGGGGAAAAAGTGGAAGAAGAGGGTGAAAGAGAAGAATAGGGAGAAAGTAGGGGAAAGGAAGTGGAGAGGTGAGAAAGTTAACGGGGAATAGAGGCGAGAGTGGTGACAGGATAAAAGGGGGGAAAGAGAAAAGTGGGGCATACAAATATAGCCGTCTAGTCTAATGATTTTCCATGTTAATTAGATGTACTTGATATGGACAGATAATGTTGGACAATTAGATTTTCGGGTTTGTAAATATTACTAGCCCACGATTCTTTTAATAAGGCTCTTTACAAAATAGTGTACCTTGTATTATACAAACCTGTCTCTGCCCAAAAAAACATTTCAACCATTTAAAAGTAGGGGCATCTAATAGTGTCCATGTTTCTATTTTAAAATTAAGGTTTCTAATATCAAATAATGTTGTTGCACTACAATTATTTCCTATATTTTCCATGAGACCATCTCATGTATTATAACATTTATTTATATTTTTTATTTTAGGACATATCTGCACATCTGCATGAACTAACGCTTCAGGACATGCATCATCCAGTTCAATAAATGCACTGTCAAAGTTTAAATTCAAATCAGTCTTTTCATGCAACAACAAAAATGATGTTAGAGTATAGCTGTCAGTTAGTGCTACTGCTTGTTTTCTTTATAAAATTGTAGAGTATCTTGTACTACTGTTTTTTTCTCTTTAAATAAAGTAGCTGTATTCAGTTTATTTGTGTCGTATTTTATTAGTAGAAATTCCAACATTATAATAATATAACATTCCAATACTATTTTCTCTGTGCTGCCTTGACATAGTAAACTACACAAGAAAATTGACTGATGATTGTCCCTAAGTGCTGTAATGAGTTATTTTCATACTTTCCATTCCTATGTTCTCAATATATTATGGTAGATTATTAACACTATATTATATGGGACATTTACATATCATTTTGTGGGATTTTCTTTCATCCACTGCTTACCCAACAATATAAACCAATATTATTTTCAAAATTTGTAATTAATACTTCTGTTAAGTCTTTGTACTGTTAACTGCACTAACTACATGGTGATAACACCCCAAGCACCTAAATAATATGTACAGTATATATGGATGCTTTATCATTTATTGTAATATTTTTTTTATTTTTTTAAATATATGATCTATTGTTTTGTTTTTTTTCATTTCATATGTTCAGGTTTTATTTATTACTAGCGACTTGCCCGTTGAGCCTTCCTCCCCCACTTCTACTTTAGGAGCCCTGCTTCACCGCTCTTGCAGGCTTCAGCCAACCCGTAACTTTTGTGCCCCGCGATGAGCGTCTTCAGCCTTTTGCTCTCATCGCGAGCTCTGCAATTAGAGCCTTCGGGGCTCACTGCGAGCCTCTCCCCACTCTTTCCCTCCCGTGTCTCTTTGCCCCCTTTCCCTCCCCTGGGTTTTTTTTTGTCTTCCCACTACCTCCCTTGTGTCTCTTTCCACCGCACTCCCTCCCCTGTGTCTCTTTCCACCCTCTCCCCACTCTCCGTCTTTCTCCCCCTTCTCCCTCTGTGGTCCTGTTTGCATTTACGGGTGTGAAACCATTTGCGGGCTTGGGAAATTGCTCATTTTTCCCCAAGCCCAAAATGTGTTTTCGATTTACGGGCTTGAAAAACAGTTACAGCTTTACGGCCGCCATGTATTTCCTCACTTTCCAGACCTCAAACACACCAATTAAATATCAAATTAGCTTGCAACCTCACTTAAAGGCTCACTGCCTCTTCCGCTGTGCTGTGTGCGAGGTTGCGCGTTATTTTTTTTATGAATTGGCGTCTTTTGTCGGTCTTCTGACGGCTTCCGAGTTATAGGCTTGAAAAAAAATGGACGTTAAATCCGTCATTTTTTTGAAGCCTGTAACTCCCCCTCAAGCCAGTCACGTACCGGCCCCTTTAATACTTATGGTGATTTTATTTATTTCAATTTCTCTGCTGCTTAACATTTATAGAGAAATCCTTTCCAAAAATCACAGCTATCTCTTAAAGAAATGGTGCAAAATGTAGTTCTTCACCTAATCTCTTTAGTCTTATATTTACCATAAAATCTTTTAAACATTTAAGATCTTTCCAATCTAACTCACTGTAATTGAAACCCAACTCCTATTTAATGTTGTTGGTACTCTAAAAAAAATGTTTTTTATAATTATCTTCCAATCTTTTAGGTCAGAATAAGGTACAAACATCACTCCCATGTTTAATACTGATTCATGCTCTTTTGTTAGTTTAAAGAAAGACAAATTAACAGATTTTTTATTTTTATCATTTCTCCTTTGTTCGTGTTTTTCCATTCTTCTCTTCTCCTATTGTATTTTCATTTTTTTTTTATTCTTTCTACCTTTACCACTCCTTGTGAGCACATAACTTGAAAAAAACTAAGAAAGGATTAGTTGGTTTGAATATTTTGAAGAATTATATTTGTCAGTCCATTAATTTTTCTTATTGATCTTTAATGGGACAACTTTCTAAAGATTTTGTCAAAAGTTTTTTTTTTTTCACATTGAAGTCAGTAATAAATGCATTACCAGAAATAGAAAACAGATATCAGTTTCTTTCACCTAAAAAAATGTTAGAGATAGACTAACCTATTTATCTGCCAGAGAAGCAGTGGGAGTAAATGAAAGTGCCAACGAAAAGAAGAACAAAAGAACAATTATAATACTACCTGTTAACCCTTATAGAGAATTATATGTTATAAAGATATAGAGTAACATTAAAAATTCAAACTTTATTTGGACATTTTAAAATCAATAGTAAAATAAAAAGCGTTGAATTAAAAAATATAAAACTTTTTATTGTCCCCACCATTGGCGCAGATACATGCCTTCAAAAGTCACAATTGAATATATTTGGCACAATATCGTTATGTAATAGTCTCACATTGACCAGTATTAATACACATAAAAATTGCGAAAGAATCAATATATTGGAATTTATAAGTGTCTAATGTGTGGTTTAATTATGAAGTACCTTACATTAGATAGAAATCCAGTACTGTCTGAATCTGTTGTGATAATGCGAAGTTAAGCATCACCACTGAAAACGACTATCCAGACAAATGCAGTTAAGAGACAATCCTACATTAGACAACTATTACTGCTTGACACTGCCCTAATAATAATCAGCAAGATCACCCTCATTAGACAGCAACCCAACAGATAATATGCAGTTATTGAGTAAATGTGAGGTTGTAAGTGAAAGTATTTGAATCTGCCTGTCACGGACCCCTTTTTCCTGGCCTGGCTGTTAGCCCATTGAGCTCATTAAAGGACAGATAGCTTGGCACCAGTCATTGGATTATGTACGTAAACACCTCCATTGTAGTTATAATCCGCTCTGGCCCATTGTTAGCAATATAAATGAATCCCATCTGCCATGTACTCTATCTAAGGTCTGGACCACTCAGACACAGAGACGGCAGGATGTCTATTGAAGATTAATCCTATTGATCTCAGGAAGCTACTGTTAGACCCCATATGGAGCCTATCTCTTGTGTTTGTCTGCGACCCCCTCTCATTGTTGTGCTGTGTACACCTCCTCTGTATCTATCCCCTATAAATACTGCTGTAATTTAAAAAAAAAAATCAGTTTACTCTGAGACATATAGAAATTGTGTATCTCTGATTAGGTTCAGTATCACAGCCACCAGGAACATATCTCCATCCTACAAGAAAGCTGTCCTGTTCACTACCACAGGAAGGTTACTGAGACTCCTGGAAGTGCTGATTACTGATAGAGAGACTCTGACTGATACAGAAGCCAGATATCAGGGTGCTGGTGCAGAGATTTCCAAGAACCCAATGGTCCTTGTGGGTAGGGAACCTGTAGTCTATAGCAGGTGGCTCTGGGCTTGTATAGCCCCTACTCTCGGATTGTCACACCGCCCAATACCTTACAATCTAATTAAGTCTGTGGGAGGACGATATATACTAGGCACCCCTAGTTATGCCAGCATTCAAAGATAACACTGGGTGAATACAGGTAAAGTACTGTATTTTTCTGTGTATAAAAGACGCCCCCATGTATAAGACAACCCCTTTTAGAGAGGGAGTACCAGACAAGAGTATTTACAGTAATTGCAATGCCACACCGTGCCAGCAGCAAAACTGCAAGTGGCCACTAGATGGCGCTGTCACTGTTTTGCAGGCTCTGCCCAGGGGAAAAATAACCAGATTCATAGCACGCAAGGTCCCTACTGGCTCTGGATGGAGCTGCTGGGGGCTTTTGGCTATGGATAGGGTGGGGCTGCTCAGGGTGAGGGTCTGCTTGGGGCTCCTGGCTCTGGATGAGGGGCTGCTCGGGTGAGGATAACCCTGGCATTGTCTTGTGTTTGGTAACAGTACCACCTTTATTACATTTCACAAATAAAAATGCTTGATATGCTACTTTTTTATTAGCAAGTTTGAAGCGCTATCACATGCTGCTTGTGGATTTCTTAAAGGGCACAAAGATAGGGGAGTCCTATTCATGATGAATCTCTGCTCCGTATTCCACTGCTTACATTTATTCAGTATTGCTGCTGACTTGAAAGAGAGGTGTTACTCTCGAAAACAAAGAGAAAGAGAGCAGAGAGAGTGAGTAGACGAAAAAAGAGTGAGATCAAGGAGATAGAGCGAGAGCACACAGAGAGAGTGCATGAACACAGAGGGAGCACGAGCCTCAGAGAGAGCAGGCGAAGCGAGAGAGCATGCAGAGAGAGTCAGCACAGACAATTCAAGATAACATTTTATAATACCGTCATTTATAAAGGGCAAGTTACTAGTCACTATATATTTAACATCAACGTCTGATGATTGCACAGTAAGTACTGAGCAGATGTTAGAGACCTTTAGCCCTTTCCCTTTTCTCCTGCGCCAGTGCTGGGCGCCTCTGCGAGTTCCCTGCAGCGAGCACGTGCTCTCCAGAACCACCTACCTATTGCTGTACTACAGAGTTAAATTTAGATTGCTCTAGGGGAGCAATCTATTTTAGACTGGATTAATGTAAGGGTGAGGAGTAGGGTTAAGGGAAACTGAATTACTGTCATCTATCGCCCTCCTGGACCAGCCTTTCAATTCCTTGATCGCTTCGCCGCCCGGCTCACTTACTTTCTCACTTCCAACATTCCTTCACACCTTCCATATTGACTCTCCCATCTCCCCTACTCGTTCTTAGCAACTTCCACATTGACACTCCCATCTCCCCTACTGCTGCCAAACTACTTTAACTCACCTCCTTCTTCGGCATCTCACAATAGACAGATTCCCCAACTCACAATGATGGACACTCCCTAGACCTTATTTTCACCCATCTCTGCAAAACCTCTAACCATCTGCCCACTCCCTCTATCTGACCACCACCGTCTATTCTTCAGCCTCACTACATCTTTCTCTCACTGCCCTTCTATCCTGGTGACCATTACCCACAGAAACCTTCAAGCACTTGACCCACAACACCTTTCCACTGTGTTACAACCCTTCCTCAGTCCCCTTACTGATCTCACTTATCCTGACACTGCCACCTCACAGTACAACAAGACTCTTACTTCCACACGCAGACGCCCTTGCTCTCATCCACAACCATGGCACACTACACAAACATCAAGAGGTGCTCCCGCACTGATGAACGCCTATGGAGAAAATCACGCACTTCAGCAGATTTCCTCAACTACAAAGTTATGTTGTGCTCCTACTTCACTGCCCTCAACCTTGCCAAACTCTATTTTACATCTTTAACATTGTCCTCTAACCCCAAACGTTTATTATGTTCAACACTCGCCTCCGCCCACCATCACATTGGGTCCCATCCGGTCTCACAGCTGAAGACTTTGCCAGCCATTTTAAGCATAACATTTTAAACATTCGTAACAAACCCTCCTGTCATCATGGTCCACACACTCCCTCCTCAACGAACTGATAACACCCAGCCTTTACCCTTCCCTAAACCCACAGCCATTATTCATGACCTTGTAACAGAGGATGAAGTTTACTGCCTACTATGAACCTCTTACCTTATTACCTGTCCTCTAGATCCAATTCATCACAGCCAATTCCTCCTCTCTCTATCACACTTACCCCAGCCTGCACACATCCCTTCAACCTTTCCCTAACCACAGGTATGTATCCATCATCTCTAAAACATGCCATAATTACACCCATTCTTAAAAAAAAACCTTAACCAACAATGATTCTGCAACTAGGTTCCGCCCAATCTCTCTTACATCCCCTGGCTTCCAAACCGCTTGAGCTGCTCGTCTACGATTGCCTTACCCAATTTATCTCCTCTCACTCCCTTCTTGGCACCTTCCAATCCGGCTTCCGACCCCAACATTCCACTGAGACAGCTCTCACAAAAATCACTAATGACTTGCTCACTCCCAAGTCAAAGGGTCAGTTTTCTATTCTACTTCTCTTGGATCTCTCTGCTGCCTTTGATACAGTTGACCACCCTCTACTAATCCAAATTCTCCACTCCCTTGGAATCATATCAACAAGATCGAACATTTAGCGTCTCCTGCTCTAGCACCTCTTCTTCTCCTGACCCTTTGTCTGTTGGCGTACCCCAAGGTTCAGTCCTAGGCCCCCTCCTATTCTCCATCTATACATCCTCACATGACACCCTAATACAATCTTTTGGATTTCAGTATCATCTCTATGCAGATGACACTCAAATCTACCTCTCATCACTTGATTTATCCTCTTTTCTAGCACGTTTCCAACTGCCTCTCAAGCATATCCTCCTGGATGTCCGCCCACCATATCAAACTCAACATGTCCGAACTCTTAATCTGCCCACTATCTACAACAGCGTCGGTTCCTCACATCTCACTCACTGTCAACAATTCATCATCACTCCAACCACCCAGGCCTGTTGTCTCGGGTTTATACCGGACCCTGTCCTCTCTTTCATTCCTCATACACAGTCACTAACTAAATCTTGTATTCTCAATTTAAAAAATATTTATAAAAAATATGTCACTATTTCACAAGACACAACTAAGATTCTAATACATTCCCTCATCATATCCCGTCTTGACTACTGCAATTCCCTTCTGGCTGACCTACCCACCACCCGTCTATCTCCCCTTCGATCCATATTGAATGCCTCTGCTAGACTCATCTACCTTACTCAACTCTCAGTGTCTGCTGCACCTCTGTCAGTCACTCCATTGGCTTCCCGTGGCCTCCAGAATAAAATTTAAAATCATGACCCTAACTTACAAAGCCCTCAACAACAGCGCACCCCCGTACATCTCTGCTCTCATCTCCAAATATTCCCCCACCTGCCCTCTATGCTCTGCTAATGACCTTCTTTCCTCCTCTCTCATCACCTCCTCTCACTCCTGCCATCAGCACTCCAGATTATCCTCTGGCTTCAAATTCTTCAAAACCACACATGTTTAAAGAAGCCTATAACCTGCCTCCTTAACTTGCACACTGCATTTTTCACCCTCCTGTACCACACCCAAAACCTTTAGATGGAAAGTCTGCGAGTTTTCAGTCTTGCACAGTGCTTTGGGGAAAGCTCTATGGACACCGGATTCTAAGCTCAAAGACAGGGCCCTCCATCTTTGTAATGTGTTAATATTGTTTTGCCTTGATCATAACGTATGTATAGCGCTATGGAATAAGTTGGCACATTACAGAGAAATTATAATAATAATAATAATAATATCTAGAGTGTAGTACACCACATCACCACTAGCTTCTGGCGCACTTACCGCTTTTGTGGAGATGTGGCGCAGCTGAAAGGGGAAAGATCCAGACCTTTTGTTAAATAATAATAGATATCTTTAAATATACACCAACTCACTTCACATCCAAATATGAGTATCATACTGGTACACAAGGAGAATGCCATATAATCCGACCAATTGCTGATCCAGGACTGACTGCAAAAATATGTAAATGGTTAAAAGCAGCATGCAATAAATATAAATACTGCAAGCTCTCTAACTGCATGGCAAGAAATAAAAGGGTTGTATTAAACAAAACATATGGAGGTCAGACTACAAGCTCGCCTAATGTGCTTAAACTCCAATTATGGGTTTAATTTTTTTGTTCCAATGTTCAGAAAAATAAAACACAAACACCATATAATGAATTGCAGAAACGTGGGTAAAATCAGTAACATTTCGAAACTCCAAAACAAACTCCAACTCCTGAAGAACTTCATTTAATTTATACCTATAAATAGCGCACTATTGCAAGAAAAAAAAACTTTTACTATAGATTACTTCACATAACATTTACCAACTCAGCCATAGCCACTTCTACAGACATTTCGTGCGTAACCCATCACCAATTGCCAGCGAGCTTGCTGACGTCACCTTATAGTGCGCAACGCGGGTAATCACTCCCTTGTGGTAATACTGGGGGAGGGGCGCGCGTGTGCGCGCGTCACGTGTTAGACGTCATGTCCTCGCGGAGCTTAAAAGTATATTCGTTGTGTGAGCAAGCAGTCAGTTACTTAGGTTGTCGGTTTCAAAGGCGGTGCCAACTAGACAGCAGCTTAGCTGTTCAGCATAACAGCAATGGCTGTACAACTGGGGTTACTGGTGGCCTTTATACATATGGTTGTGTGCCTAGGTGAGGTTTATTTTATTGTTACGATATATGTGTACAGCTATAATACTATAGGCTATATGCTTAAATATTCCTGTGTATTTATTTATTTATATATATATATATATATATATATATTAATTATAGATGTATGTTGTTTCTGTCAAACTAGTAGATGTTCTTTATATTGATGACACTGGAAGCTTTGTGGCATGTTGGTAGGGTTGGTTATCTCAAATCAGCTGGCATCTGTAGTTGAGCTTTATTGGAAATTATATTTATGTCAGGAATCTTTTCTGTGAAAGATATATAAATATATTAAAATAATACAAATAAACAACTGGACACAAATTTGGACACAACTGGACATGCATTTTACACTACCATGTTTGTGTGTTTTTTATATCACATATCAATAGTTGTCGTGATTGCGAGTTGTCGTCATGCAATGTTAAAAAATACGGGCATGCACAATGAGTGCCTTTGGCACTCATTGCAGGCCCGCAAGACTTAGAAAAAGAAGATTCTCATTGCCAGGCACTTGATGAGCTTGAGGCACGCAACACTTTGTAAAAAATACGACTTTTAACGGCCACCATTTTTTTTCAAGCCCGTTACACGGAAGCCTTCAGAAGACCTCCAAATTATTTAAAAAATGAACTTACAACCTTGCACACGGGGCCTGTGAGTGAGGTTGCAAGCTAATTTCAACTTTAATTTGGTGTTTTTAGGAGATCGGAAATCTGCTAGGCGAGGGAAAATAATGGCAGCCTTATACCCTCAATTGTTTGGAAAAAGACTCAAAACGAGGCCGAAAGCAGTAATATTTAGGCGCTCATTGCAAGGCCCGCAAGACTTGAGCAGGGAGAGAGGGGGACAGGGTGGGGAAAAAAACACTGGGCAGAGGGAGGGGGGAAACAGACACAGGGGTCAGAGAGAGGGGTAAGGTTCACAATGAGCGATGAAGGCCCGTAAAGTAGATGGTGGGAGAGGCTCTCAATGAGCGCCAAAGGCGCTCCCCGCAAGGCCTTCAAGTTGGGGGGGGGGGGGGGAGCCTTGCATTGTGTGGCAAACAGCATTGCCAGCCTTAAATTTTTATATATATATATATATATATATAAAAATTTAAGGCTGGCAATGCTGTTTGCCACACAATGCAAGGCTCCCCCCCCCCCCCCCCAACTTGAAGGCCTTGCGGGGAGCGCCTTTGGCGCTCATTGAGAGCCTCTCCCACCATCTACTTTACGGGCCTTCATCGCTCATTGTGAACCTTACCCCTCTCTCTGACCCCTGTGTCTGTTTCCCCCTCCCTCTGCCCAGTGTTTTTTTCCCCACCCTGTCCCCCTCTCTCCCTGCTCAAGTCTTGCGGGCCTTGCAATGAGCGCCTAAATATTACTGCTTTCGGCCTCGTTTTGAGTCTTTTTCCAAACAATTGAGGGTATAAGGCTGCCATTATTTTCCCTCGCCTAGCAGATTTCCGATCTCCTAAAAACACCAAATTAAAGTTGAAATTAGCTTGCAACCTCACTCACAGGCCCCGTGTGCAAGGTTGTAAGTTCATTTTTTAAATAATTTGGAGGTCTTCTGAAGGCTTCCGTGTAACGGGCTTGAAAAAAAATGGTGGCCGTTAAAAGTCGTATTTTTTACAAAGTGTTGCGTGCCTCAAGCTCATCAAGTGCCTGGCAATGAGAATCTTCTTTTTCTAAGTCTTGCGGGCCTGCAATGAGTGCCAAAGGCACTCATTGTGCATGCCCGTATTTTTTAACATTGCATGACGACAACTCGCAATCACGACAACTATTGATATGTGATATAAAAAACACACAAACATGGTAGTGTAAAATGCATGTCCAGTTGTGTCCAAATTTGTGTCCAGTTGTTTATTTGTATTATTTTAATATATTTATATATCTTTCACAGAAAAGATTCCTGACATAAATATAATTTCCAATAAAGCTCAACTACAGATGCCAGCTGATTTGAGATAACCAACCCTACCAACATGCCACAAAGCTTCCAGTGTCATCAATATAAAGAACATCTACTAGTTTGACAGAAACAACATACATCTATAATTAATATATATATATATATATATATATATAAATAAATAAATACACAGGAATATTTAAGCATATAGCCTATAGTATTATAGCTGTACACATATATCGTAACAATAAAATAAACCTCACCTAGGCACACAACCATATGTATAAAGGCCACCAGTAACCCCAGTTGTACAGCCATTGCTGTTATGCTGAACAGCTAAGCTGCTGTCTAGTTGGCACCGCCTTTGAAACCGACAACCTAAGTAACTGACTGCTTGCTCACACAACGAATATACTTTTAAGCTCCGCGAGGACATGACGTCTAACACGTGACGCGCGCACACGCGCGCCCCTCCCCCAGTATTACCACAAGGGAGTGATTACCCGCGTTGCGCACTATAAGGTGACGTCAGCAAGCTCGCTGGCAATTGGTGATGGGTTACGCACGAAATGTCTGTAGAAGTGGCTATGGCTGAGTTGGTAAATGTTATGTGAAGTAATCTATAGTAAAAGTTTTTTTTTCTTGCAATAGTGCGCTATTTATAGGTATAAATTAAATGAAGTTCTTCAGGAGTTGGAGTTTGTTTTGGAGTTTCGAAATGTTACTGATTTTACCCACGTTTCTGCAATTCATTATATGGTGTTTGTGTTTTATTTTTCTGAACATTGGAACAAAAAAATTAAACCCATAATTGGAGTTTAAGCACATTAGGCGAGCTTGTAGTCTGACCTCCATATGTTTTGTTTAATACAACCCTTTTATTTCTTGCCATGCAGTTAGAGAGCTTGCAGTATTTATATTTATTGCATGCTGCTTTTAACCATTTACATATTTTTGCAGTCAGTCCTGGATCAGCAATTGGTCGGATTATATGGCATTCTCCTTGTGTACCAGTATGATACTCATATTTGGATGTGAAGTGAGTTGGTGTATATTTAAAGATATCTATTATTATTTAACAAAAGGTCTGGATCTTTCCCCTTTCAGCTGCGCCACATCTCCACAAAAGCGGTAAGTGCGCCAGAAGCTAGTGGTGATGTGGTGTACTACACTCTAGATATTATTATTATTATTATTATAATTTCTCTGTAATGTGCCAACTTATTCCATAGCGCTATACATACGTTATGATCAAGGCAAAACAATATTAACACATTACAAAGATGGAGGGCCCTGTCTTTGAGCTTAGAATCCGGTGTCCATAGAGCTTTCCCCAAAGCACTGTGCAAGACTGAAAACTCGCAGACTTTCCATCTAAAGGTTTTGGGTGTGGTACAGGAGGGTGAAAAATGCAGTGTGCAAGTTAAGGAGGCAGGTTATAGGCTTCTTTAAACATGTGTGGTTTTGAAGAATTTGAAGCCAGAGGATAATCTGGAGTGCTGATGGCAGGAGTGAGAGGAGGTGATGAGAGAGGAGGAAAGAAGGTCATTAGCAGAGCATAGAGGGCAGGTGGGGGAATATTTGGAGATGAGAGCAGAGATGTACGGGGGTGCGCTGTTGTTGAGGGCTTTGTAAGTTAGGGTCATGATTTTAAATTTTATTCTGGAGGCCACGGGAAGCCAATGGAGTGACTGACAGAGGTGCAGCAGACACTGAGAGTTGAGTAAGGTAGATGAGTCTAGCAGAGGCATTCAATATGGATCGAAGGGGAGATAGACGGGTGGTGGGTAGGTCAGCCAGAAGGGAATTGCAGTAGTCAAGACGGGATATGATGAGGGAATGTATTAGAATCTTAGTTGTGTCTTGTGAAATAGTGACATATTTTTTATAAATATTTTTTAAATTGAGAATACAAGATTTAGTTAGTGACTGTGTATGAGGAATGAAAGAGAGGACAGGGTCCGGTATAAACCCGAGACAACAGGCCTGGGTGGTTGGAGTGATGATGAATTGTTGACAGTGAGTGAGATGTGAGGAACCGACGCTGTTGTAGATAGTGGGCAGATTAAGAGTTCGGACATGTTGAGTTTGATATGGTGGGCGGACATCCAGGAGGATATGCTTGAGAGGCAGTTGGAAACGTGCTAGAAAAGAGGATAAATCAAGTGATGAGAGGTAGATTTGAGTGTCATCTGCATAGAGATGATACTGAAATCCAAAAGATTGTATTAGGGTGTCATGTGAGGATGTATAGATGGAGAATAGGAGGGGGCCTAGGACTGAACCTTGGGGTACGCCAACAGACAAAGGGTCAGGAGAAGAAGAGGTGCTAGAGCAGGAGACGCTAAATGTTCGATCTTGTTGATATGATTCCAAGGGAGTGGAGAATTTGGATTAGTAGAGGGTGGTCAACTGTATCAAAGGCAGCAGAGAGATCCAAGAGAAGTAGAATAGAAAACTGACCCTTTGACTTGGGAGTGAGCAAGTCATTAGTGATTTTTGTGAGAGCTGTCTCAGTGGAATGTTGGGGTCGGAAGCCGGATTGGAAGGTGCCAAGAAGGGAGTGAGAGGAGATAAATTGGGTAAGGCAATCGTAGACGAGCAGCTCAAGCGGTTTGGAAGCCAGGGGATGTAAGAGAGATTGGGCGGAACCTAGTTGCAGAATCATTGTTGGTTAAGGTTTTTTTTAAGAATGGGTGTAATTATGGCATGTTTTAGAGATGATGGATACATACCTGTGGTTAGGGAAAGGTTGAAGGGATGTGTGCAGGCTGGGGTAAGTGTGATAGAGAGAGGAGGAATTGGCTGTGATGAATTGGATCTAGAGGACAGGTAATAAGGTAAGAGGTTCATAGTAGGCAGTAAACTTCATCCTCTGTTACAAGGTCATGAATAATGGCTGTGGGTTTAGGGAAGGGTAAAGGCTGGGTGTTATCAGTTCGTTGAGGAGGGAGTGTGTGGACCATGATGACAGGAGGGTTTGTTACGAATGTTTAAAATGTTATGCTTAAAATGGCTGGCAAAGTCTTCAGCTGTGAGACCGGATGGGACCCAATGTGATGGTGGGCGGAGGCGAGTGTTGAACATAATAAACGTTTGGGGTTAGAGGACAATGTTAAAGATGTAAAATAGAGTTTG
Organism: Discoglossus pictus; assembly: GCA_027410445.1. Lineage (NCBI taxonomy): Eukaryota > Metazoa > Chordata > Amphibia > Anura > Alytidae > Discoglossus > Discoglossus pictus. The sequence continues at coordinate 82,069,420 of CM050167.1, read as the reverse complement.
GCAAGGTTGAGGGCAGTGAAGTAGGAGCACAACATAACTTTGTAGTTGAGGAAATCTGCTGAAGTGCGTGATTTTCTCCATAGGCGTTCATCAGTGCGGGAGCACCTCTTGATGTTTGTGTAGTGTGCCATGGTTGTGGATGAGAGCAAGGGCGTCTGCGTGTGGAAGTAAGAGTCTTGTTGTACTGTGAGGTGGCAGTGTCAGGATAAGTGAGATCAGTAAGGGGACTGAGGAAGGGTTGTAACACAGTGGAAAGGTGTTGTGGGTCAAGTGCTTGAAGGTTTCTGTGGGTAATGGTCACCAGGATAGAAGGGCAGTGAGAGAAAGATGTAGTGAGGCTGAAGAATAGACGGTGGTGGTCAGATAGAGGGAGTGGGCAGATGGTTAGAGGTTTTGCAGAGATGGGTGAAAATAAGGTCTAGGGAGTGTCCATCATTGTGAGTTGGGGAATCTGTCTATTGTGAGATGCCGAAGAAGGAGGTGAGTTAAAGTAGTTTGGCAGCAGTAGGGGAGATGGGAGTGTCAATGTGGAAGTTGCTAAGAACGAGTAGGGGAGATGGGAGAGTCAATATGGAAGGTGTGAAGGAATGTTGGAAGTGAGAAAGTAAGTGAGCCGGGCGGCGAAGCGATCAAGGAATTGAAAGGCTGGTCCAGGAGGGCGATAGATGACAGTAATTCAGTTTCCCTTAACCCTACTCCTCACCCTTACATTAATCCAGTCTAAAATAGATTGCTCCCCTAGAGCAATCTAAATTTAACTCTGTAGTACAGCAATAGGTAGGTGGTTCTGGAGAGCACGTGCTCGCTGCAGGGAACTCGCAGAGGCGCCCAGCACTGGCGCAGGAGAAAAGGGAAAGGGCTAAAGGTCTCTAACATCTGCTCAGTACTTACTGTGCAATCATCAGACGTTGATGTTAAATATATAGTGACTAGTAACTTGCCCTTTATAAATGACGGTATTATAAAATGTTATCTTGAATTGTCTGTGCTGACTCTCTCTGCATGCTCTCTCGCTTCGCCTGCTCTCTCTGAGGCTCGTGCTCCCTCTGTGTTCATGCACTCTCTCTGTGTGCTCTCGCTCTATCTCCTTGATCTCACTCTTTTTTCGTCTACTCACTCTCTCTGCTCTCTTTCTCTTTGTTTTCGAGAGTAACACCTCTCTTTCAAGTCAGCAGCAATACTGAATAAATGTAAGCAGTGGAATACGGAGCAGAGATTCATCATGAATAGGACTCCCCTATCTTTGTGCCCTTTAAGAAATCCACAAGCAGCATGTGATAGCGCTTCAAACTTGCTAATAAAAAAGTAGCATATCAAGCATTTTTATTTGTGAAATGTAATAAAGGTGGTACTGTTACCAAACACAAGACAATGCCAGGGTTATCCTCACCCGAGCAGCCCCTCATCCAGAGCCAGGAGCCCCAAGCAGACCCTCACCCTGAGCAGCCCCACCCTATCCATAGCCAAAAGCCCCCAGCAGCTCCATCCAGAGCCAGTAGGGACCTTGCGTGCTATGAATCTGGTTATTTTTCCCCTGGGCAGAGCCTGCAAAACAGTGACAGCGCCATCTAGTGGCCACTTGCAGTTTTGCTGCTGGCACGGTGTGGCATTGCAATTACTGTAAATACTCTTGTCTGGTACTCCCTCTCTAAAAGGGGTTGTCTTATACATGGGGGCGTCTTTTATACACAGAAAAATACAGTACTTTACCTGTATTCACCCAGTGTTATCTTTGAATGCTGGCATAACTAGGGGTGCCTAGTATATATCGTCCTCCCCACAGACTTAATTAGATTGTAAGGTATTGGGCGGTGTGACAATCCGAGAGTAGGGGCTATACAAGCCCAGAGCCACCTGCTATAGACTACAGGTTCCCTACCCACAAGGACCATTGGGTTCTTGGAAATCTCTGCACCAGCACCCTGATATCTGGCTTCTGTATCAGTCAGAGTCTCTCTATCAGTAATCAGCACTTCCAGGAGTCTCAGTAACCTTCCTGTGGTAGTGAACAGGACAGCTTTCTTGTAGGATGGAGATATGTTCCTGGTGGCTGTGATACTGAACCTAATCAGAGATACACAATTTCTATATGTCTCAGAGTAAACTGATTTTTTTTTTTAAATTACAGCAGTATTTATAGGGGATAGATACAGAGGAGGTGTACACAGCACAACAATGAGAGGGGGTCGCAGACAAACACAAGAGATAGGCTCCATATGGGGTCTAACAGTAGCTTCCTGAGATCAATAGGATTAATCTTCAATAGACATCCTGCCGTCTCTGTGTCTGAGTGGTCCAGACCTTAGATAGAGTACATGGCAGATGGGATTCATTTATATTGCTAACAATGGGCCAGAGCGGATTATAACTACAATGGAGGTGTTTACGTACATAATCCAATGACTGGTGCCAAGCTATCTGTCCTTTAATGAGCTCAATGGGCTAACAGCCAGGCCAGGAAAAAGGGGTCCGTGACAGGCAGATTCAAATACTTTCACTTACAACCTCACATTTACTCAATAACTGCATATTATCTGTTGGGTTGCTGTCTAATGAGGGTGATCTTGCTGATTATTATTAGGGCAGTGTCAAGCAGTAATAGTTGTCTAATGTAGGATTGTCTCTTAACTGCATTTGTCTGGATAGTCGTTTTCAGTGGTGATGCTTAACTTCGCATTATCACAACAGATTCAGACAGTACTGGATTTCTATCTAATGTAAGGTACTTCATAATTAAACCACACATTAGACACTTATAAATTCCAATATATTGATTCTTTCGCAATTTTTATGTGTATTAATACTGGTCAATGTGAGACTATTACATAACGATATTGTGCCAAATATATTCAATTGTGACTTTTGAAGGCATGTATCTGCGCCAATGGTGGGGACAATAAAAAGTTTTATATTTTTTAATTCAACGCTTTTTATTTTACTATTGATTTTAAAATGTCCAAATAAAGTTTGAATTTTTAATGTTACTCTATATCTTTATAACATATAATTCTCTATAAGGGTTAACAGGTAGTATTATAATTGTTCTTTTGTTCTTCTTTTCGTTGGCACTTTCATTTACTCCCACTGCTTCTCTGGCAGATAAATAGGTTAGTCTATCTCTAACATTTTTTTAGGTGAAAGAAACTGATATCTGTTTTCTATTTCTGGTAATGCATTTATTACTGACTTCAATGTGAAAAAAAAAAAACTTTTGACAAAATCTTTAGAAAGTTGTCCCATTAAAGATCAATAAGAAAAATTAATGGACTGACAAATATAATTCTTCAAAATATTCAAACCAACTAATCCTTTCTTAGTTTTTTTCAAGTTATGTGCTCACAAGGAGTGGTAAAGGTAGAAAGAATAAAAAAAAATGAAAATACAATAGGAGAAGAGAAGAATGGAAAAACACGAACAAAGGAGAAATGATAAAAATAAAAAATCTGTTAATTTGTCTTTCTTTAAACTAACAAAAGAGCATGAATCAGTATTAAACATGGGAGTGATGTTTGTACCTTATTCTGACCTAAAAGATTGGAAGATAATTATAAAAAACATTTTTTTAGAGTACCAACAACATTAAATAGGAGTTGGGTTTCAATTACAGTGAGTTAGATTGGAAAGATCTTAAATGTTTAAAAGATTTTATGGTAAATATAAGACTAAAGAGATTAGGTGAAGAACTACATTTTGCACCATTTCTTTAAGAGATAGCTGTGATTTTTGGAAAGGATTTCTCTATAAATGTTAAGCAGCAGAGAAATTGAAATAAATAAAATCACCATAAGTATTAAAGGGGCCGGTACGTGACTGGCTTGAGGGGGAGTTACAGGCTTCAAAAAAATGACGGATTTAACGTCCATTTTTTTTCAAGCCTATAACTCGGAAGCCGTCAGAAGACCGACAAAAGACGCCAATTCATAAAAAAAATAACGCGCAACCTCGCACACAGCACAGCGGAAGAGGCAGTGAGCCTTTAAGTGAGGTTGCAAGCTAATTTGATATTTAATTGGTGTGTTTGAGGTCTGGAAAGTGAGGAAATACATGGCGGCCGTAAAGCTGTAACTGTTTTTCAAGCCCGTAAATCGAAAACACATTTTGGGCTTGGGGAAAAATGAGCAATTTCCCAAGCCCGCAAATGGTTTCACACCCGTAAATGCAAACAGGACCACAGAGGGAGAAGGGGGAGAAAGACGGAGAGTGGGGAGAGGGTGGAAAGAGACACAGGGGAGGGAGTGCGGTGGAAAGAGACACAAGGGAGGTAGTGGGAAGACAAAAAAAAACCCAGGGGAGGGAAAGGGGGCAAAGAGACACGGGAGGGAAAGAGTGGGGAGAGGCTCGCAGTGAGCCCCGAAGGCTCTAATTGCAGAGCTCGCGATGAGAGCAAAAGGCTGAAGACGCTCATCGCGGGGCACAAAAGTTACGGGTTGGCTGAAGCCTGCAAGAGCGGTGAAGCAGGGCTCCTAAAGTAGAAGTGGGGGAGGAAGGCTCAACGGGCAAGTCGCTAGTAATAAATAAAACCTGAACATATGAAATGAAAAAAAACAAAACAATAGATCATATATTTAAAAAAATAAAAAAAATATTACAATAAATGATAAAGCATCCATATATACTGTACATATTATTTAGGTGCTTGGGGTGTTATCACCATGTAGTTAGTGCAGTTAACAGTACAAAGACTTAACAGAAGTATTAATTACAAATTTTGAAAATAATATTGGTTTATATTGTTGGGTAAGCAGTGGATGAAAGAAAATCCCACAAAATGATATGTAAATGTCCCATATAATATAGTGTTAATAATCTACCATAATATATTGAGAACATAGGAATGGAAAGTATGAAAATAACTCATTACAGCACTTAGGGACAATCATCAGTCAATTTTCTTGTGTAGTTTACTATGTCAAGGCAGCACAGAGAAAATAGTATTGGAATGTTATATTATTATAATGTTGGAATTTCTACTAATAAAATACGACACAAATAAACTGAATACAGCTACTTTATTTAAAGAGAAAAAACAGTAGTACAAGATACTCTACAATTTTATAAAGAAAACAAGCAGTAGCACTAACTGACAGCTATACTCTAACATCATTTTTGTTGTTGCATGAAAAGACTGATTTGAATTTAAACTTTGACAGTGCATTTATTGAACTGGATGATGCATGTCCTGAAGCGTTAGTTCATGCAGATGTGCAGATATGTCCTAAAATAAAAAATATAAATAAATGTTATAATACATGAGATGGTCTCATGGAAAATATAGGAAATAATTGTAGTGCAACAACATTATTTGATATTAGAAACCTTAATTTTAAAATAGAAACATGGACACTATTAGATGCCCCTACTTTTAAATGGTTGAAATGTTTTTTTGGGCAGAGACAGGTTTGTATAATACAAGGTACACTATTTTGTAAAGAGCCTTATTAAAAGAATCGTGGGCTAGTAATATTTACAAACCCGAAAATCTAATTGTCCAACATTATCTGTCCATATCAAGTACATCTAATTAACATGGAAAATCATTAGACTAGACGGCTATATTTGTATGCCCCACTTTTCTCTTTCCCCCCTTTTATCCTGTCACCACTCTCGCCTCTATTCCCCGTTAACTTTCTCACCTCTCCACTTCCTTTCCCCTACTTTCTCCCTATTCTTCTCTTTCACCCTCTTCTTCCACTTTTTCCCCTTTTTAACTCTCTTCCCTTTACCCCTGCCTCTCTCTTTCCTTCTCTATCATTACCCCTTTTTCTTCCCCTTCTTGTCCCAAGTGTAACAGGATTGCCCTCTCACTCCTCTCTGATCAAATCTGAAGACCCTGCACCCTCACCACCGAGGAGTTAAAATATGGAAAAAAAAATGGTCTTCTGTTGCACCTCCTGGTTTGCAAACTGGAGTACTGTTCCCAGTTCTTGCTATGTGATTCAACAACAGTTTTAAGCATCCGATTTTACAGTCACTCTGAACCTTTTTATATAAATTGTTCTAGGCACTAGAATGCAACCAAACCACTGCCATCCATGACCTTTACATCTCTAAATCTTTCAATTTACTGTCCATTATGGAAACCTGGCTTTCCTCACTTGACACACTCTACCTCCTTCTCTGTTTTATAGTGGTCTGATAGCTAATGTGTAAGAATTCTTCTGTCCCCAATTGAATTTTTCAGACGCATGTTTCTATGTGCTACTGTTCTCCATTAGCTCCCTCGATCAAACTCACAATCGTGACCACATTGCCTCGTGATTTCCCCACTTCCTCTACTCTAGCAGTCCCACTCTCATTCTGGGTGACTTTAACATAGCCGATAATAATCCAGATGGCCCTGCCTCTACTAAACTTCTCTCTCTAACCTCCTCCTTTGTCCTCTGCATTGGTCTACCCCTGCAACACACATCCCATTGATCTAGTCTTCTCATTTTTCTGTGATGTCTGTCTGCTCTCTAACATTCCTTTCCCCCTTTTTGATTGCCATCTCTTAACCTGAAGCCTTCCTATACCCAGCACACCACTTCACCTCCACCTACTCTACAAATCTATAGAAATCTCCACAATCTCCTGCCCAGGCCATGCTGCTGCACACTGCACTACAACCACACACTCTCTGCAACCAGAAACAAGTCTGCCCTCCCCACCATTCATCATGCCCCATGTACTCTTCCCTCAGACATGGCACTGGAAGCAAATATCATTCAAAAATGCTCCCACGCTGCAGAATTTGCCTTGAGAAAGCCCCCTGCTCAAATGGAATTCCTGCACTATAAATCCATGCTGTAATCCTACATCTCTACCCTTAATTTGTTTAAGCAAATTTATTTTTCATCCCTCATTGCAACACTGTCATCTGATACTAAACTCTTTTCTACCATCAACTAATTTCTTAACCCCTTGGCACCCCTTCCAATCATCAGTTTCAGAGCACAAAACCTTGCCAAACACTTAAAAAACAAGACTCAGCTCCCACAAACACACACTGTTTTACACCAGTTACAGGGTACAAGATATCAAAACTCATGTCACCATCTTATCACTCTAACTGCTGCCTTGATCCCATTGCTTCATAATTTGTCCCCTCCATACTTACCACCTGTTCGTTGGGCCTCATTGTATTTTCAAACTCTCTTTCTCCACTGGCATATTTTATTCTTCCTTCAATAAAAACCTCATGACACTCATTCAAGCAAGCCCTCATCACACCCATTATTTCCGTCTGCCAGGGTACCCAAATCTCCAGTGCTAGGTCCATTGTGTTGACGGGTTTCAGTTGCACTTTTATGTTGATGATATCCAAATCTAAATGCACTAACCATTTTGTTCTCAAAACATCATGGCAGTATTAGTTTTCTCTCCCATGACCAGTGTCCCTGTTCTATTGTTTTAGTGTTTAGTATATGCTCTGGGATAGCACTGGGTTGTTGAATCACTAATATAGCTTGCTCATGGAATTTTGGAGGTATTATGTGTAGTCCCTTGTCCCCTTTCCCAGGAACTTAGGACTAATTTCACCCCTGTCTGTTAGCCTCACCTGCCTGCTGATGGGTCACAACTACCACTGACGGAATCTCTATTTCGACCACCCTTACAATACACTCTGGATCCCAGGATACTCCTGGTTCTGACAGGCAGACATGCATTCTGTCTCTGCTTAACCTCACAGTCAGTATATTCCTTTACATTGTCACACTTTACCATTTTGGATAGTTCTATCAGACCCAGTCAGACCACAGAGTATAATTGGAAAGCAACCTACTCATGCGGGTGCCCACCAATAATATTGGAGGGAATTGCAACAAATACCCCTAACTATGTTAGGCTCCTCACCGATCCCCAATCAAGGTACACACATGCTGTGGGCAATGAAGGGGAGATCCTATCAAACCCTGGTACTGCCAAGATCCTGCAGAGGCAATGGCCTCAGAGCTCTTAGAGCACAAGAGACACCTTAGTCTCATTTTCCTTGAGTCCCACGGTTACCTTGGTACTCGCAGTGGCTTTTTATTGCTGGACTCCTCTGCTCTCATTACAAGCAAAATAGCTAGAGTCAATTCGTCAAGTATTCCTCTCTAGCTGATGCTGCAGATTTCTTTTTCTCTGGGCAAGTAGAGTTGATATGCCACAACTTGTTGTAAACAAAATAAATGTGGCTATTTTCAGGTCCTGATGTGTCCCTCCCCCTAATGGAGCAATCTGTGGGAGCATAGCAGGCTTAATCAAAGTTGAGGGATGCTTTACCCTCTTTCCATCTGGAGATTCCCTTCACATTTCTTCATGGACTCACTATTAGCTGCATCTATTTTTTTACTGCCTCTGCTTGAAGAGCTTGCTCTGCTACTTCTCTCTGTCTGGCTTTCCTTTGCCAAGTACTGTTTATCTTGATCCCAGGATTATGAAGCAGCTACCCCAAAAAAGTATTCCAAATTATTCTGGCGCACCCTGTGAACTGCTTAACTGCCTAACTTCTATATTTCCAAGAAGGTGAGGCAATAATACTTTAGCAGTGTTTTTTTTTTTTCTTTCGCGGGAATCCGAATTTTTTTTTTTTTATATTAGACCATGTCTAAATATAGTGGTATAAATTAATTTGTTATAGAAACTAGGTTTTTAAATATAAAGTATCTATACATACTCTATGTCTTTTTCCTTTTTAAGTATCAGTATGTTTTACGAAATAGTTATCCTCTGTTTGGTAAAAATAAGAGTATATAAATCTTTCTCTCTTAAATCTCCATGTTATATATTCTTAACGTATCCCTTCTGGGAGTCCCTTAGAAGGGCAGGATTCCCGCCCCCCCCCCCCCCCCCCCAGCTCTCTAATGCATTTTGTCACTACTTTTTCAAAGAGTCTGCGAGACCAAAATACACTCAAGCCGAAGTGCCCATTTACTTAAATGAGAAACTCCTCCCCAATTTACAACATAATTAGGATCAGCCAATCACTTTGGTCCTTGTAAGCACAGGATGCCCTTTTGTTCTTATAAGCACAGTCTACACTTTGGACCTCATAAGCACAGGCTGCACTTTGATTCTTGCAAAGACAGCTTTTGGGCTCTTGTAGGCACTAACTACACTATGCCACAGTACTCGATGTTATTCCACTTCCTGAACGTCTGGATGCAGGGTTTCGCGAGCGCATAGAGTTCTGAGCAAGCATTGAGCTCCGAGCCAATTTTGTTGGTCCGCCACATCAATTTCCGAAGCGTGTTTTTTTTTTTTTGGGGCAGTAAGACGTGTCAAGTTCCAAAAAAGTTGAGTTCCAAGGACAATGAGAACCAAGAGTCCACTGTATAGTATTTAAATAAAAATGCAATTCAAATAGCAGTTTAGTTGTTGTTTTAGTGTTATGTTAATTATAATTCTTGAGGAAAAAAAGGGATACAAAATATATCATAACACAATATATTTTTGACCTAAACACAAAAATCACATTTCACAAAGGCTATAACTATATATCATATTGACTATTGTATCTATATATCAGAAAATATTGAAAATAAAATAACATGTCGACTAAATGAATCTCTAATTAATTTACTCTAATTTCTAATTAACTGTGATACCTCATTTATATTTTTCTGTAAGGAGACCAGGGTCCACAGATAGTATTAACCCCCCTAGCGGTAATCCCGAGCATGGCTCAGGGTTAATTTTCAGTTCCTAAAGTGGCAACCTCGAGCCACGCTCAGGATTACACACTTCCTCCTTCCTCCCTCTTCCCCCATCCTCTTGAGTGTAATGCTCTCATCCTTCCCCGGCGGCACGTCTTCTGGCAGTGTCCGGGAGTCCGGAGTGAGATCACACGCACGTCACGTCAATAGCGATTACCGGCCACAGCCAGAAGACGTGCTACAGTGGAAGAATGAGAGGGTATCACAGTAAGAGGATGGGGGAAGGGGGGTGGACGAGAAGGGTATCATGGGAAAAGGAGGAGAAGGGAGAGGGGGAAGGGAAGGAGAAGCGTGAGGGGTAAGAGGAGGAGAGTTGGGAAAGGTGTGCTGCAGGGGGGGGGGGGGGGCACTATACTAGAGAAAAAATTTAAATGTTGGGCCAGGGGGGCAGAACAAGGCGGTCTGGCCATGTCCGTATCCCCTAGTATACCACTTTAACAATCTGTACTGACAAAGCAATATGCTGCCATTGGCTTAGCTGGAGTAACACTGACATTGCCTCAGTTAAAAAATATGGTTCCTCATGCCCATGCTAAAGGTATGGACATTATATTTGGACTTCCTAAAATGTCCCAGTAGTCAAAAGAATGATGTGACAGGGTGATAGGACCAAACATCTCCTTAGGAAACCCCAGACATGACCATCACTGTTTTTGAGGGCATAAGTGAAACAATCAAATTCTCTAAGTGTTAGGTCTAAATTCTAATCTGAAAAGGCTTTTCAAAAGAATCACAGTTTTTTTTGTTTTGTTTTTTTGCATTTCAATTCTTAAAATGTAACTTTTATTGGTTTGGCTCTTGTAATGCATAGGATAACTCACATGGAAAACAATTGTTAAAAAGAAGATTGAGGTTAAATACCAAAGGACCAGGGAATACTTTTTTTTTGTGACTTTTACCACCATTCCTTGGAACCTCATATATTATTTTATTTTTTTACAATTTCCAGTCAATTTTTCTCAATTCCACATTAGATACATAATGGAGATCAGGATGTATCTAATGTAGGATTGAGTATATGGAGAAGATCAACATACATATATTACTATAATAAAATAACTGAGAGATTGTCTAAATTTACTTATTTTTTATTTTTTTTGCGGGCTGAGAGTCACATGATATGCATATTCAATGAAATTACTTTTGAAATACAGAGGGTTTACTAACAGATGACATTCATACAATCACATGATGTGAATGAGCCAATCTTAAGCTATACCTCATTTTAATGTTTCAACTTTTGATTGGCTAAAGAAGCTAAGGTTTAATGTGAGGGTCACTCACTCATGAAAAAGACTGTGTTTGAAACATGTCGAGTAGTAGGGTCTCCCCCGTTTAAAGATATCCTACTCATGTTTTGTTTGCTCTAGTCCTCATTTAGTACCAGCACAAAAAACTATCTGTTTATTTAAATAAGGCCCTAGTTAGATTTTAGGGCAAGAGGATTTCAGGACAAAGAACAGAAATAAATTCACAAGTATTAGAGGATTAAAGGAGAATGTGAGTGTTACCAGTAGATCCTAACACTGAGATAAAAAAATATAGAGGTTGGTTTGATAATAAAGAAAAGGAAGACTAGAGCAAAATATCCCTAAGCAAATTGTTATGAATAGCAATCTAATTCAAAGAAAAATTAATTGCAAATTGTGAAAAAATGTTATATACGTGGTACCAAGAAAAGGTGGTAAAAGTCACATAAAAGGGTATTCCCTGATCCTTGGGTATTTCACCACAATCTTATTTTTAACAATTTTGTTCTATGTGAGTTGTCCTTTGCGTTAAAAGAGCCAAACCAATAAAAGTTACATTTTAAGAATTGAGTGCAAACAAAAACAACCTGTGATTCTTTTGAAAAGTCTTTTCAGATTAGAATTTAGACCTAACACTTTCTAGGGCATATCATTCTTTTGACTACTGGGACATTTTAGGAAGCCCACATATAATGTCCATACCTTTAGCATGTGTGTGTGTTACAAGAGATTTTAGCCAAACCAATAAAAGTACAATTGTAAGAAATAAGAGTGCAAGAAAAAAATGATTCTTTTGAAAATACTTCTCTGTTATTAATCACATAGTCTTAGCACCGATTATTCAGTAAACAATTAAAACCAATTGATTCCCCCTTAAAAATATACACAATGATTTTCTGTGCATCAGTAATTGTGTTAATCTAAATTCTAACCTGTCTAGGAACCTCTGAGGAGGTAGTTTTTGGAACCACAGAATTAGAGCCAATCATGTTCTCTATCAGTTGATGTGGCAGGAGAACTCTCACTTGAAAATTAATACAGCATGTGACAAATAATTGGAGAATTTGTGTTACTGTAAATTCTGTTTTCTTGAGCTCTCCGACGGCAGCACACACAGGACAGCGGCCACATCCTCCAATATCAGGACTTAAATAATGGTACAGTCCAAACTAATAATGGAACCTACCATTCTAGCCTCCCTCAGTGATTTAAAGAGCTAACACAATATTATTTTAAAATACATTCATTACCAAATAACTGAGAGGCAAGTGCTGCCATTGAAGACCTCATGGAAACAGAATTTATGGTAAGATAAATTCTCCATGTTCTTGATGTCCTCTAGACAACACATAACTTATAATAGAGCAATAAATAATGGACTTAACTGGTAAAACAGCTTCCAACACTATGTGACTCTGCGGCCAAAATTCCATCTACAATGTTTAACAAAAGAATTCCAACAGGACCATGATACCGCTCTGCATATCTGCTCTGTTAAAGCATCTGCCTGTTCACCCTATGAAGCAGTCAGTGTCCTTTTAAAACTAACCATCTGGAGAACAATATGATACGTTAATAGCCTGTTTAATCCATCTGGCAATGGAAAGTGTTGATGCTGGACAGCCTTTTCTAGATCTTTGGAACAAAACGAATAAACTGGAGGATTTTGTAAATTCAATTGTCCTGCTTAAGTAAGTTTAACACCACTTTTAATGTCCAGTGTATGCCAAACTTGGCATTTGGAGGTTTGACGAAAAGATAGGTAAGATTATTTATGTTAGTGGGTGATGGGAGGGATCTTTAATGTTAACTTGTCCTCACAAACCTGTGGAAATGGTTCAACTCTTCTTAGTTCACTTACTTGTCTAGCTGGTGTCATGGCTACTAGGAAAACCATTTTAGGAGTTAAAACATTAAACTGGAATCTGCAAATGGTTCAAAAGGCGAGTATATCATAGCTAAAAGAGAAATATTTTTTAATTCCTATTTTAGTACATCAGGAGCAATCGGATGCTTCATTGATGCTCCTTTAAAGAAACATTGCGCTCATCTTGTGGGCTAAAGGCCTTTGGAGGAAAACAATCAGTGCTGAGAACTGTACCTTGAGTGTACTAGGTTTGAGACTTGCTTCAAATCCAGATTGAAGAAAATCTAATATCCATGGTATAGAGACTTTATACATATCCATTTCAGTTCTTTTACACCAACTGCAAAACTTTTACCATATTCTGAAATTGACCTTAGTAGTTCTGAAAACCATACTCTATTTGGCCATACTGGAGCTATCATGATGACCATGGTCCTTTCTTATCTTCTAACGAACTCTGAAGATAATCTTGAAAGGTGGAAACACAAAGGCCAGATTGAAGCTTCATTGCTGACTGATAGCATCCACTTCCTTTTGATTGCCCTTTGTTCCTAAGGAAAAATATATCTTGTATTGTTTCTTGATGCCATCAAGTCTATTTCTGGCAGGCCCCATTTTTTCATGCATTTGAAAACATTGAGGTGAAGTTCCCATTTTTCAGGAAGAATTTCTGCTGTGACATTCCTTGTCTCTTACAGTTGTGCTTAAAAGTTTGCATGCCCTGGCAGAAATTGTGAAATGTTTGCATTTATTTTGAAAATATGACTGATCATGCAAATCATTAATGAGTTTGTTAGCTTTCACGCGGATGCACTGCACAGGCTAGATACTGAGCCATGGATAGCAGAAAAGAACTGTCAAAAGATCTGCGTAACAAGGTAATGGAAATTCATAAAGATGGAAAAGGATATAAAAAGATATGCAAAGCCTTGAAAATGCCAGTCAGTACTGTTCAGTCACTTAATGAGAAGGGAAAACTTCTGGGACATCTTGATAACAAGCCAAGGTCAGGTAGTCCAATAAATATTTCAGCCACAACTGCCAGAAGAATTGTTCAGAATACAAAGAAAACCCCACAGGTAACCTCAGGAGAAATACAGGCTGATCTGGAAAAAGACGATGTGGTTGTTTCAAGGAGCACAATACAACAGTACTTGAACAAAAATTACCTACATGTTTGAGATGCCAGAAAGAAGCCTTTACTGCGCCAATGCCACAAAAAATCCCTGTTACAATATGCCTGAAAACACCTTGACATGCCTCACAGCTTCTGGCACACTGTAATTTGCACAACCGCAAGCGCTATGTTTGGAGAGGGGTCAACAAGGCCTATAGTGAAAAGAATACCAATCCACTGTGAAGCATGGTGGTGGCTCATTGATGTTTAGGGGTTATGTGACCTCTAAAGGCACAGGAAATCTTGTGAAAATTGATGACAAGATAAATGCAGCATGTTATCAGAAAATACTGGCAGACAATTTGCATTATTCTGCACGATGTCTGAGCATGGGATGCTCTTGGACTTTCCAGCATGGCAATGACACTAAGCACAAGGCCAAGTTGACCCTCCAGTGGTTACAGCAGAAAAATGTGAAGGTTCTAGAGTGGCCATCACAGTCTCCTGACCTTAATATCATAAAGCCACTCTGGGGAGATCTCAAAAGTGCGGTTCATGCAAGACAACCAAAGACTTTGCATGGCCTGAAAGCATTTTCCCAAGACAAATGGGCAGCTATACCACCTGCAAGAACCAGGGGCCTCATAGACAACTATTATATAGGACTGCACGCTGTCATTGATGCTAAAGGGGGCAATACACAATATTAAAAACTAAGGTTATGTAAATCGGGGTAATTTGGGTGATTTATATTAGCATTATGATTTAAAAAGGAGCCAAACAACTTTGTGATAATAAATGGCTTCATATAATCACTATCCTTCAATAAAATACTTTTTTTTTTTTTTCAAGATCAGGCATATTTTCAAAATAAATGCCAAAATTTCACAATTTCTGCCAGGGTATGTAAACTTTTAGGCACGACTTTATATGAATTGCAGACAAGTCATGAATGTGTAGCTCTACCCAATGTCAAATTCAGGCCATGAGCCTTCCTAACATACGCTTCCAGGTCCTGCCTTGTCCAACTGTATTCTGACTGACTTTTTCTGCAGATTATTCTAGAAAGCCTTCAGAGGACTGCACACTACAGTTCTCAAAAACTTGATGAAAAATTCCTTTCCTGTTCAAACTCCCTGAACATAATGGGGATTAAACAGTGCTTCCCAATCAGAATGGCTTGCATCCGTTATAACTACGAGCCATTGGAGGGGACCCTAACCTGGTCCTTCTAGAACTTCATGGTTATTTAACCAACATTTGAAGGGACCTGCATGATATTGTAAAATGCAATATGTGCTGGCTTGATAAAAAAAGTGATCTGTCCCACTGAGTTAGAATTTGTTTCTGGAGAGGTGCATATGTGCCTTCACCCATGCTACTTTTGGAATGGTAGCTCTCATCAAGCCTACATTTATGGTAATTTGAGAAGAAGAAAAGGGATCTTTGACAGCACCCTGCAAGGCTGCAATTTTATCCATGGAAGCACTGTTTAACCCCTGATTGAATTCAAGTTCCAGACTAGGAACCTATTTGAGTTGAAGGATGTACATTTGACTTCTCAACGTTTATTATCCATCTGAGAATTTCTACGGTGCTCAGAACTTTTATTAGGTGAATCTGAAGTTGGTTGTGATCCATGTTCACCAACAACCAATTGTCCAAATATGGAACTATTGTGATGCCTTCTTGTCTGAAAAAAAGCTGCCACTGTTGCCATTACTTCTGAATGGGCTGAATGGTAAAGCCTCAAGTTAGAAGTGTCTGATTGTGTCTTCTATGTGTAGTGCCAACCTTAGAAATCTGCAATGTTCTAGGGCAATTGGTACAAATAAGCATCTTTCAGATTGATTGAAGTTATCCAGATGTTTTTCTGTAACACTGAAATTGTTGAATCAATTGATTCCATCTTGAACTTTCTTTGGTATGCCAATGGGTGTAGAAACTTTGACGACTTTGGCACTAAAAATAGAGGAGAATACACCCCCTGAAACTTCTGATTTTCGTGAATACTGTGGAGGACTGCTATGATTGATAAAAGTGTATATGAAATTAAATAGAGACATTTGATGTCTGATTAGAGTAGAACTTCTTATAGGCATTTCTTTCACATTTAAATCTAGGTTGTGGTAACTTTGCCTGTCCTATGATAACTTTCCCACAAGGTTATCCAGGTTTGTTCCAAAGATATGTTTAGCTTTGCATGGCACATAACCTGCTCTTTGATGCTGTGTAAGCCAGCCAAGATTTTAGTATTAAAGCCCAACTTGCCACTGTGAATAAGGCTGATTCTCTGCATGAATTACGCAACATTTTCCTGGAGACATCACAAAGGAAATCAGCAGATAGTGTTAGTGTTAGTACTGGTAAAATCCTCAGGATCTGAACTTCCTGCTTCATCAACATGTGCAAGCCAATGCTTCATGGATCTTGCCAAGCATGTCTCTACTACTGAACCCTTCATAGCTAGCCTGAAAAAGTTTTTTTTTTTTTTTTAAACTGTCTCTATTCCTCTGTTTATTGGATTCTTAAATCCATATGTATCTTCCAGTGGAATTGTTGAACATTTTGCTATCCTTGCCACTGGGACATCCGATTTAGGTGATTAATCCGAGCATGCGACTCTTGCTTCCGGTGAGTCTAGCTATCTTTTTACACTAATCTTTGCAGGATGCTTCCTTTCTCTGGGTTTCCATTGTTCAGAAATCTGTTCTTTTACCACTTGGTGGACTGGAAAAGCCTTTTTTCACTCAGAAAAGCCTTGTCTTGATCAGACTGATTTTAATGCTAGTCTAACCTTTTTAAATCAAGGAATCTAAATTCTCTTCAGGGAAAAAATATATTTTTTCACTCTTGTTACTGCGTATGAGAGGGTCAACTTCTAAAGAAAAATCATCCTTCTAATAAAGCTCACCTTTCTCCAAAGAAGATAAATATCCTGACCTTTGTCCTGATTCTCTGTAGGTAGTAAGATAATGAATTGTCCTACTGACCTACAGCTGGAAGCAGGATGTTATTCTGCTCTTGATACACTAGTATCTTGAAGGGAATCTTGGAAGCAGCTGAGAAAGGAAGACAGATTACAGTTAACTAAATCGGTGGTTTGACTCCCATTAGCAGATGTAGGTAACTGGCTTGAGAAGGATGTTGGTTTAGATTGCGTAGACATGTTTGTAATAAAAACAGTAAATACCAATTTAGGATGTATCCAAGCATATATGGTTATTTAAGCCTCTATGATACCAATGAAAATGGTAAGGATTTATCCATACAATAAAGATTGTAAGGCATAAAAAAATTATGGTCAATGCCTTCATGAAAAGTAATGATAAATATAAGGTATATTAAACATAGGATTACAGTTCATCCAAGATTAGTAAAATAATCTTACCACAAAGTTCAATACATTAAATCACAATCAATATTATAGAAAATAGTAGATATACTCTCAGTTCAATATTTAACATTTATCTGCAAGTAATGTAAGGTTCACATATGCTGCCCTTATAGAGAGTTCAGCTTTTGTTTTGAATTAACTCACAGGGTCAGTGCCCTGTTTTAAACAATTCTTTGCAGGCACCAGAGGCTTTTCAATTCCTTTACAAGTTTTATTATTTCTTGGCCAGCACATAGAGGACACAGAACCAGAAAATAAATTCAGCTTCCTTGAAGCCCTCACTAGACTCTTCCAGTATTTTGCCTTACTATTACGCTGTCTTCAAACACAGTCCAAATACTTGCAGATTGTTCCAGTGACCAGCCGGGGCAGAAGAGGAGGAGGCCGGGGACATTGCAGGGAGATAAGTACAATGTATATTATGTTTATTTTATTTAGTTTTATGTTTATATGTATAATATATTAATGTAATGGTTTTTTTTTTTAAAGGTGCCGTGCCGGAGAAGAAAAGAAGTACGGGGACATGCTGGAAAGGTGAGTAGAATATTAGAATGTTTATAATGTTTATTTATTTTATGTAAATGTGTTGCACTAATTATTTTTATTTTTCCCCCTAGGTTGGTGATCTGAAGGGACATCTGCAAAGGTAAGTGGTCTGAATTATTTTATTTTAGGTTAGAATTAGGGTTTCTGTATGTAGATAGCATTTATTGTATGTTAGATAGGGGGATGTATTTTAGATAGTTAGGATTTATTGTATATTAGATAGATAGGCGTATGTATTTTAGATAGTTAGCATTTGTTGTATATTATTTTATTTCTATTGTATTGTGTATGTCTTTCCTTTTCAGGTGCATAATTTTTTTTCTGTAGGAGGGGGGCCGGTTGTAATGTATATATATTTTTTTCTGTAATGTTTCTTTTTTGATTTTTTTGTGACTTAGGTTTTTTTATTTTGTGTAAGGTAGATTTTTTTATTTTTTGTGACTTAGGTTTTTTTATTTTCTGTAATTAGAGTGGTGGGGGGGGGTTTATTAGGGGGTAGATAGGTAGTGTAGGTGTTAATAGATTAGTGTAGAGGGGGGTTAGTTTAGATTTAATGGTTTATTGGGGGGAATTGTGCAGTGTAGTGTTTGTAGTTAGTGTCATGAGGTTCCTGGAGGACCATCATGGCACTTATGTGGTTAATGTTAGGGTTGTAACTGCCCCATAAGGGTCATAATATACCCTTTTGGGACTGATGGGGTTAAATAGAGGCTTATGGGGGTCTGTATTGACCCCCATGAGTGACAGGGTTAATAAAGGGCTTATGGGGTTCTGTATTGACCCCCATGAGTTATAGGGTTAATAAAGGGCTTATGGGGATCTATATTGACCCCCATGAGTGACGGGGTTAATTAAGGGCTTATGGGGGTCTGTACTTACCCCCATGAGTGATAGGGTTAATTATGGCTTATGGGGGTCTGTATTGACCCCCATGACTTATAGGGTTAATTAAGGGCTTATGGGGGTCTGTATTCACCCCCATGAGTGACAGGGTAAATTAAGGGCTTATGGTGGTCTGTATTGACCCCCATGAGTTATAGGGTTAAATAAAGGCTTATGGGGGTCTGTATTGACCCCCATGAGTGACAGGGTTAATTAAGGACTTATGGGGGTCTGTACTGACCCCCATAAGTGACAGGGTTGATTAAGGGCTTATGGGAGTCTGTATTGACCCCCATGAGTGACTGGGTTAATTAAGTCTTATGGGGTTCTGTATTGGCCCCCATGAGTGACAGGGTTAATTAAGGGCTTATGGGGTCTGTATTGACCCCCATGAGTTATAGGGTTAATTAAGGCTTATTGGGGGCTGTATTGACCCCATGAGTTATAGGGTTAAATAAGGGTTTATGGGGGTCTGTATTTACCCCCATAAGTTATGGGTTTAACTTTAAGGACCCGCAAGGTGGGAAAGTTAAAATTTAAATGCAGTGGGGTCACGATCGGTGCCGATCGGGGACCCCCGTTGCAAGGGGTTAATGTGGGGACACTTTGGGGGTCCCGATGGGGACCCTCAGCATAGAGGGAGGTTAATTTTAGGTGCCGCGGCCGGGATTGCTAATAGTGTGCCGCAGGCCCTTTTAAGGAGCCGGGCGGGGAATTTAAACGTTTTAAATGCAGCGGGGCCTGATCTATGCCGATCGGGGACCCCGCTGCAAGGGGTTAATGTGGGGACACCCCCAGCATAGAGGGGCATTCATTTTAGGAGCCGCGGCCGGGATTGCTAATAGTGTGCCGTGGGCCCTTTAAGCAGCCGCGGCGGGGAATTTAAAAGTTGTAAATGCAGAAGGGGCCTGATCTATGCTGATCAGGGACCCCCCACTGCAAGGGTTAATGTGGGAGGGGGGGCTGCAGCGGTCCTGATAAGGACCCCTGCAGCATGGGAATGTGTATAGGGAGCAGGGGGGAGTATCACATGGCTGTCTCGGGCTGCTCCGAGGCAGCACGTAGAGGCGTTAGGATCCCTTGATAGCACTTTTTTGTGCCCGTAGGGATTCTTCTGAGGTGCGAGATTCACCGCATAGATTTAAGGCTGTGTGTTACTCCGTAGCTCTCTCGGAGCTTAATCTCTGCCATTTTTCAGAGTCATCTCGCAAAGCAGGCTGCGAGGGAAGTATTGGGGATTCGGTCCTCGCAAACAGCAAAAAACTGCCTTTTGCGAGGACCGAGGGAACTACGAGGGCTAATTTAATAAGGCCCTTGATCTGTATACTTTATACTGGCCTCTCTTCTGAAGTATTTTCCCTTTAGGGGTTTCACTTGCCTGTAGTCCCCTGTGGTCTCCTTCAACAGCAGTTGTCCTTGTGTGTGTGTATAATATTTATTCTGACATGCCACAAATAGTCTCATTCAACAGCAGTTACCCTCCTGTGTAGTGCGAGTGTGTGTTTGGTGGTCTACAGGAAGTAACACTACCAGAGCAGATTATTTGAGTAAGATGCAACACAGCTTCCTAAAGGAATCACAATGCCTCAAGCGCATGCTCCGGTGTGTAACAGAAGTGCATGCCCATGTAAGGGCAGAACTCCCTGATTGGCTCTTTTCCATTGCATCATTCAGCACTCCTATTCTGTCTTGCACATGCACTGTAGAGGTAGTTAAGAATTAGGTGAAATCCTCTACTGTTTGGCTGAAAGCTGTAGAAACTGAAAAGTAGCCTCAAAATATTTAAATAATCATAACCCATCAGACACATAAGGGCAAGCCTGAGAGACCTGAAGCAGCCCTGCCGTAAAAGATACACAAGTAGAGCTTTAGTAGTCCACAGATAAATAACATGTCCCCTGTACAATATAACAGCAGGGTATTATAAGAGGAGAATAAACAATAATAAAGATTTATATAATGCATGTCAAAATACTTTATTCTTCATCAGAGGTGAAATATCACAATGTTTAAAATGATTAAAGCATACAGTCAAATATGGTTTGAAGCTTGATTGTAAAAAAGACATTTCTTGTATACCCCTAGATGCCATTGGGAGAAACAGCCTTATCACCTCTGCTGGTATTACCTAACCACTAGGGAAATAAAAATGCCATACTCTTGCTGGCATCCCATAAGCATTAGGATGGAACAGCAAGTTAGTTTTTTAGTCATCCTCTTTACTTTGGGCATTACATCCTACTTATTGTAGGACCGAAACAACACTTAGAGGAGACTGGCATGGGATGTTCCAATATTAATTTGGGCTGTGTCATTTTTGCTGTCCTACTTCGAGATGTGTTTGCTGCCTAGAAGACTTCAAGGAAATGTTGATTTTAAGGCTATCACGTTTTGAGAGCTTTAGTTGCTTTATATCGGGATTTTAGTTTTTGGCTCCAACAGATTCTTTCATTCCAGGATTTTAAACACATCTTTTCTTCCTACTATGGTTTTAAAACCTGATGAATGACCCTATTTGGATCAGATTAATTAAATATGCGTAGAATTTACCTGCACATTAAAGTGAATGCTAAGAAAACACATCAGTACAGGGACATTGTACTTGGCAAAAGACGCTGTACTTACAATCATGTTTGAGAAGCTATTAAGGAGTACGGTTAGATGATAAAGAAGCCTGTTCTCCACTACCACTGTCAGTCTCAGCTTCCTCTTCCCTAAATTTAAAATGGTTTGAAAAAGACATATTAAAACTGTTGCATGCAAGCTACTTGTGTGGCATATCTGTCCTCTTTCAAAATTATAATAATTATAGTGATATTCTTTAAAATGACAGTAACATTGCAGAGTTCAGTGACCATTGAAGAAGATAATACCAGTAGAGCAAGTACAAGACTCAATAAGACTAATATAAAATATAACACAAGACTGTAAGGACTATATCAAATAATGGATGAGATTCATAGATGTAAAAACCATATCCAATGTCAGATTAATATATGACATTTAATTATCTGGACAGCAATGGAAACTTAATTTAGGACCTTGTAACTTGTCAATAAAAGCACTATGGGCCTAATTCAATTGCGATTTGGCCAATTGTATAGGGCTCTATATAAGCACATAGCATATTGTTTTTACAGAAGTTTTTAGTTAGTGAACTGCTTTTCAAAAGCAAGGTCTTCACTAACTAACAACTTCTGTAAACAAATATACAATGTGCTTATATAGAGCCCTATTCAATTGGCTGAATCGCAATTGAATGAGGCCCTATGTATTTAAAATTCACTATGACAACAACAGGACCTACAATTCAATTATGTAATTCTACCTGTAAAGACTTGGGCCCCTATTCTATTGAGCAATTACTGCAGCCCGTAAACTATTTTGCTATCAATTGGCGCCTTTTAGCTACCGGCAAGCGATTTGACTGAAAATTCCTGCGGTTGTCAGAATCACAACTCCAACCCATCTAAGCCTTTGATCTTTCAAGACTGTAAACGTTACAATCACAAATCACTATTCAATTGCTACAATTCCTCAAGCCTGCAAATGTAAATGGCAAATGCAGAAGAAAATCCTACGAGTACTAGAGAGGACACGCAAGGGGGCTAAACACCTGACCATAGCATTGTATTGCAAATTAAAAATCGATGCACTTTAAAAGATGGGGAAGTGATGAAAGACATTAGAATAAATTGCACAACAGCCTCAAGCTCGCAAATCAGCATTTTTTTTCTTTTTTTTTAACATTTATTTTCCATGTTATTTCAATCTCTGTAATCAAGGAGTAAATATAAATTAGGCCACCCACATGGACTAGAACTGTATCGTCATTAATTTTTATTATTTTGTACATTGCCGGATTGCGAGTCCAATTGCATATCAGACTTCTAAATGCTAATTGATTGACGTTTAACCTCCATATTTTACTGACGTCATGATGACTCATTTACTATTGGCTGTTTTTAAATCGGTAGTTATGGCCTTGCTTAATTAATCATGAGCATGCTCTGAAATGCTACTTATGGTGCATGGTTTACAGTTTAGGCTTTTGGCCAGGTAGCTGTGGACTTGATCAATTGAATCGCTCTAAGTGTTGCAAATTTCAAGCCCACAGACTTAAGGACAGTATGAAGGCAACCCCGGGCTTGAAATTGAATGCAGGCCTTGGTATAACATAAAATGGAGACACAGTATGTTTTGTGGCCAGTTTCTAAGATTAAAAAGTAACTAAACTGGAGTAATTTAAAGCTGTGAACTAGTACAGACATCATACAACAAATCCATATTGAAAATGCGAAGTATCCTTATAACACATTAATTATAAATAAAGAACAAATATAACTGTGTTACATTTATAACTAAATAGAACCAAGCTGCCAACAAAAACAACAAGCCTCTTAAGAAATATTTATTATATATTTAAGGTTCTTTCTAAAAGTAGAACATCACCAAAGGGACACCGTGTTACAGGCACATTTTGACATGTAGTATAAAGTATTCTGTTAATACTTTATGATAGGGACACTTCAACGAACAAAAGCAAACATTTAATGGCTCTGCACTGAGGGAGCGGAAGCAAAAAATGACTTAACTGGCACTTGACTATGATTTCAACATGTGCCTGTTTTATAGCGTCCATTTAAATAAATATACAACAATGACTTTTCAAAATATAGCAACATGAAAAAGAGATACAGGAACATCTTTAGAAATAAAGAAATAAAATACTATTAGAAATAAAGATTTTAATAGTAAACCTCTCTTGAAATTTAAATCAAATTATGTAGTATATGTGATTACGGCATGTCAATACAGCAGTCCAAAACAAAAATTAAATGGAATAACAGTCCAAGCTGTTGATAGGTGAAAGCAGAACTTAGGGGTGGAGACAGGCTATTAAAAATAACTTATGTTAAAAATTAAATTGGTACATCAGCTAAGTACAATTGACCCATAATGACTGATGACCTTTGGTGCTGTACCCAACAAAACAAATAATCAAAGGCAAGGCTAAGTCATGCAAGCAGGGTCAAAATAAGGTGACTTACTGCAATAGTTAAGCAGGGGTTCTGCAACGAGACAGTAACAAACTTGCAGGCACAATAACACACAGTAAGATTTTGTTCTGGAATAGGCTTGCACAGTGAGATGGCACACAGTAACAACCGGCAGAGTGAGACAGTACTTGGGAGAAAATGCCACATTGAGATGTCTCCGGAACAAGTAGCACATTAGGAGCAGCTGGTAAAGAAAGATGGACCTCAGAAGCAGCTGGCACAGCAAGCGAAGATTCCAAAATAAACAACTAGTACTCTTGTATGTACACTTGCATGCATGTATGTATGTATGTATGTATAAATAAGCTATTTTAATGCCTGTGTATACAATGAGCTGTATTCCCCCAGAATTATTCTGGCTCCTAAACCCCTGTATAGGAAGCTGGGAAATGCAAACATAGAAGACTGGAAACACTAAAATAGACAGGGACTGGCAGCATGTAATACGATTAAATTGGCAAAGGGAGCTGGGTTAAAAGCGGAATGGTACCAAAACAAAGAAGGCTGCCCCTCTAGAGCAGGCAAAGACTGGTGAAGCCTGTGGAAAAATCACTCATGGGAATAATTGCAGGTGTATAAGAAGAGCATAAGGATTCAGGCAGTAAGCAGATCCTACCACTAGCTCTCCCCCTAGACACAGCCTATAGATACACAACGCTAAACTTGGAAGGATGCATACAATGGAGAGTTTTCTGAAGAGCAGGGGCATTGAGATATTCAGCAACAATCTAATATTGCTCCTTTAGGATCCTAACCATTCCAAAAGGTAAAGGAGCTCACAGAGTCCAATACTTTTCGAAGTTCACATGTTTCATGATCTTGTAACAAAATGGGTGGAGGGATGAGTTTCACAGAAAAACACAGCATGAGCACATTGGCATGGAAAGAGGGTTGAAAGTTTGTCTGGTTATTACGCTCTAATATTTGAAAGAATGGGCAGATGTAGATTAAAAAGACAGCCATACTGCACCACAAGCAACAAAATGTTTCTTGTCAGCATGTTTCTTTTGATGCCCAGCAACCGTTTTGATGTTGTGCTGAATCATAGCTTAAATTTGTCAGAGTTTATAAGTCATCTTATCGGCAGCTGGAACCGGTTTGGTAACCTAAACAGTCCTTATAAAGCAATGTTTTTATTATTTATTGGTATAGTGAATTGTGTGCAAACTCTACTAGGTGAAGCCATATGCAAATGCTTTGTAGAAAGCTAATGTTTTCCATACAATATTCAATGTCGTCCATACATCTCCAGTTGTAGGTCTTTTGCAGATCTAGATTTCTATACAAGCTGGCCCCACATAACAGACCAGTCCTGTGATGAGAAAAATGGGATATCTATTCTTGAGGGTAATCTTCTTGTTACCTCTATAGTCTATTCGTCTATACAGGGGCAAGGGTCTCCATCAGTCGCACAGCTAGTGGGTAGGGGGTCCCCGGTGCAAAAAAAATATATAGGAGGGGGAGGACACAATTTTTTTTTTGGCATTTCCCGAACCCCCTCCAACATCAATGCTGTGTGTGTGTGTGTGTGTATATATATATATATATATATATATATATACACACGTACGCATTTACATATATATATATATATATATATATATATATATATATATATATATTGTGACAAGCATGGCCGTTTGCCACAGGAATTCTTTATGACAAAAGCTTCCGCAATACAGATGTAGGATACAGAAGACTTCTTTATTAATAGGGCTCATAAACAATAAACATGCAGGAACACCCAGACTACACCCGGGCAGCTTCTCTGCTCCAGAGAAATTATAATTCATAAAGAAAACAAACAGTCTCTTATAGTGCCACCTTGTGGCCAGGATACAAATATTCTTCTTATAGTTGGTGTAGTGCCACCTTGTGGCCAGGATACAAACAGTCTCTGTTTTATTAGAAGTCTTTTCCTTCTCTTTCAATAAGTAACCGCGAATGAAGCATAGGGCTTACCAGTCTCTCCCACATGCTTCAGTCTGTAGCACTGCTCTCTCAAGGCTTGTATATTGACACTTATTTCCTTGGCACCATCCTCTAGGGGGCAAACAGTCACAATATATATTATAGTACAGGGGCCAGCAAGGACAGAAGGGGGCCACAAGGGCCAGAGGGGGGCCATGGAAGGCTGAGGGAGGCCACAGAGGTTCGCAAGGGGCCACAGGGGGCTGAGGGAGGCCGCAGAGGTCTGCAAGGGCCACAAGTGGTCATCGGGAGCCACAAGGGGCCACAGGGCCTGGAGGGGGAACATAGGGCCCCTTGGGCCTGTGAGTGGCCACAGTTAGCCATAAGGGATGCAGGGACCCACTGGAGGTCTGCAGGGGCAGTGGAGGCCAAAGGACCTGCAGGTGACACAGGGGGCCCTGAAGCCTGTAAGGGGCCACAGTGAGCCATAAGGGGCTGTATGTGACCCAATTGAGGTCCACAGGGGCCATAAGGGGCTACAGGGCCTATTGGGGGCCCCTGGGGCATGTGGGGGCACCATAGTGAGCCTTAAGATGATGCAGGGGAGGCATGGGAGGCCCCCCGGGGGCTATATGGGGCTGCAGGGGCCACAGGAAGGTCATAGGGAGCCACAGAGGATGCGCAGGAGGTCCACAGGGCCCTTTAGCGGTCAGGGGCCACAGTGCCTTGCTTCGTCTGCACTGGCAGTAGTTCCGCCTCTATTTCCTTGTTTGTCAGAAAGAAAAAGCCTGTACCAGCAGGTGAAGTGGACTTAAGGATTAAGCTGTTTTAGATACTCTTGGATGTATTCTGACATGGCCTTGGTTTCTGTGACAGAAAATGTGTAAATGGGATCCTGAGGAGACATTGTCCCTTAACTTTAATTTGTCTATGTGAGAAAAAGATGGAATAGACAAAGATGTCATATTTCAAAAGGTTATATATTACTTTGAAATTGGTTACTAGAAAGAAAAATGTTTTTTTAAACAGAAACAAATCTTAAGTTTGTTCAAGAAAGAGGCCATCCTGGTGTGGGTAGAAATTGAGAAACAAATTTTAAAGGATAAACAATAGGTGCTGTCTCATGTCTTATGGCTTAGCACATGTTGAGAACTGCGAAAACACGAGTTACCGATCTGCATTAACCACTCTTTAAAACTATGGAAAGAAATAAAGTAAATAAGTGTAGGTTCAGATTTAACCCCGCTTTGGCAACACCCTAAAGATCACCAATTCAGTGAGATGGCCCATATGAAATGGGGGATAAAAAACAAACTAACGATAGTGGCGCATACTGGGGTAGCTACACAAAGTCACAGCGTCAACCATCACAGACATAATTCTCGTGCCACACAGGGAGTGGCTTAATCTAATGGTAATCAATAAGTCGCTAACACAGACTGCAAAGACTAATAAACATAATGCTAAATTGCCCTTTGAACGATGCAGCATCAGCAATCCAGGGGGTAGGGGTAATATCTCCACCATTTAAAACCACATCTCTGAGCTCACCGGTGAGGTTAAGCCACGTTATAAAGTTGCATGGGAATCTGATTTACATATAGCATTAGATAATATTCAGTGGGGAAAGATCCTCAAACAAGCTAATAACTCCTCTTTAAACATTACGCTAAAATAAAATGCTTTTAAAACAATAATGTGGTGGTGCCTCTCGCCATCAAAACTCCACATTTTGAACCAATCACTCTCTGACAATTGTTCTAGGGGTTGCACAAACACAGGTACTTTAATCCACATGCTCTGGGACTGTCAGAAAATCAGGCACATATGGGTGTCAACATATGACTTATTAGAAAAACTTTGGGGGAGTCCATTACCACATAAGCCAGAGGAAGCTCTTTTAGGCCTACCAGTTGTCCCTTCGTGGTCGCCAAATGTGGTGTATCACCAAATTAATATATATAAATATTACACAAGGTTCGTCTACATTAAAAGGTATTTATTAAAAGGCAACAACACAATACTATAAATGTATTACAAACACAACAGCCCAGACCCACGGAGCAACACCTTTTTTTTAAATCTATCTACCTATATATATATAGTAATTCCCTTCCCCAAACGCTTGATCTTACCCACGGTTAGACCATTGCCATCAGTACACCATCAACCATCACCAACACCATCCAGGAAGAAACAGGAAACAGCACCAGTTTCCTGCCTGGATATATCCTTAGTTGAGATGATGTAATTTACATCACATCCTGTCCATGAGCAATTGTGGGAGGGAAGTAAAGATTCTCAGCCCTCCTACAAAGGCCTGTTTAAGGAAGTCCTGAATTACCATTCAAGGAAGACAAGTTACCACACCAGTCACAGGGCTTTCCAAAGCAGAGCAATTCTGGACAAACCAGATATTTTTGGCTTCTAGATGCATTATAGCAAAACACTGGAAACTTACTTTCCCTGCCCCTTCTTTGGATATGTCTGTTTTATATTGTGTAAACATGTTCAAAACCTTTTGTAACTTTCTACGTATGTTTTACATATTACTGTGATAAACAAAAAAGAAAAATGTTTGAAAAAACAAAGAGACTTCTTACACGTCGTATAGAATATGTGAGATTTGTTACCGTATATTGTTTGACAATTTTTTTTATTGTCTATTTATTTGTTATTTCTTTCAATAAAAATTTAATAAAAAAAAAAAAATAAGGAAAAATTCTTAAATAAAACACTGAATGAGTAACATTGGTTTAATACATTACATTTAGTAAAGAATGTATCTCATTGTTTGAACAGCATATAACACTAATACTTAAAGCTAATATAAAACATATGGAATCTGTCATGTAATTGTATTTTGGAGAAAATGCAGACATAATGAGTATTTGACAACATGTCCAAATATCAAAATATTTTTTTGCAATTTTGACTCTTGCATAAACTATTGAGATGTGTATCTGCTTAGGAACTTAAGGCCCAGGCCTAGAGCTACATATATAATGAGATAAGAAGATGCTACACTGCAACAAGAACTATTTGTGTAGACCTTAGTGTCAGAAATGCTTCTTCCAAGCTAATGAGCATACAGCTGTGAGCCCATGACTTCACACTGTTACAGCAATATCCCACTCTGCTCCAGGTTCCTTTCATCTTGTTTCTGCATGTATACAAGTCTGTTATAAATTGCACTTTCTTATGTACAGTACTCACAGATTCTCCTTGTTGGTAAGTGACATCAGAATTTTAAATCAGATCAGGTCACATTAGTGTGACTAGAAGTTGGTATTTGTAATAGGTTTTTATATGCCAATGAGTCCTAGAATTATATCAGAAGACATATTGAATTGTAAACTCATTTTCAGGGCCTTGCTGCTTTAGATATCAAAGGATAACGGAATAACTGTCTCAAACTAAATAGTCATGTAGAACTATGAACAATATGTAGTAGGTTTGGGCCCTGTGGTCATGTATGTAGGATTTAGGTCAGCAGTACTGGTAAATATACAGCTCTTTAGGGCTTTAATTACTTGTGACAAGTTTTTCCTACTGTGCATCTCAGCAAATACTAATAATCCCTCAAAGATTACTGGTTATTTGTATTTTAACTAGCGACTTGCCCGTAAAAAATTACGGCAATAAAATGTGAAACCTAGCAATGCTGCTTGCCACACAATGCAAGGCTCTCTAATTTCAGAGCTTCAGAGCTCATTGCGAGCCTCTCCCACCCTCTACTTTCCAGGCCCCTGCAATTAGTGCCTTCTCCGTTCATTGCAGGCGTCGGCAAACCCACAACTTTCAGGCCTCCCAATGAGCGGCTCTCCCCACTCTCTCCCTCCCGTGTCTCTTTGCCCCCTCTCCGTCCCCTGTGTCTCTCCCCCCCCCCCCTCTCACCCCTGTGTCTCTTTCCCCCCCACTCCCTCCTCTGTGTCTTCCTCCCTCCTCTGTGCTCTTGTTTTTTGCTGTAACAGTGTGAAGTCATGGGCTCACAGCTGTATGCTCATTTGCTTGGAAGAAGGGAGACTACAAAATCTCTGACACTAAGGTCTACACAAATAGTTCTTGTTACAGTGTAGCATCTTCTTATCTCATTATATATGTAGCTCTAGGCCTGGGCCTTAAGGTCCTAAGCAGATACACATCTCAATAGTTTATGCAAGAAGGCGCTCCTTGCCAGCAACTGCGACCCTTGCAAACTTTACGTTGCAACGCAAACAACACGCCACACCAACTACGACCCTCGCAAACTTTACCCCCAAAGCAAACAACATACGAGACACGTTACCACACATTACGACCTTGCAACAATCGGACGCAACTCGCGAACATTACATTACATCAAAACACAACAAATACACACAGCACATACATAAAAAGCTTACCTACAGCAAGAGGAAGCATCCAGGACGTCAAAAAAAACAACTTACACCTTCATTTAACTAAAAATAAAAGAGTTTGAACACTACAAAATTCGCTAAGCGAGAGAAAAAATGGCCGCCGAACAAAGCGAAAACGAGGCTACAGCACTCTAAACACGCAAAACAACACAAGAAACTTGCAAAACACCACAAACAACCTACGGATATTCCGTTAAGACGCATACCACACATTACCCGCAATTTTACGCCAATGCGGAAGTACACAACTACGCTAACGGTTTGGTCTCGCGCACGCACAATATTACTCTGCACACATTCAGCACGCTTACACAGCAGCTCCACACCACTAATGCTGCAGCAACATCAAAACAGATTGCAGCTCTTCAACACAATGCTTAAAAATAGGTAAAGTATATTCATTTATTAATGTTATATATATTTCAGTACTACACACCAAACAGCATTAGCTAACTTACAATTTCTTTGCCGTATTTTTTTGACGGGCAATTCTCTAGTATATATATATATATATCGTTTGGTGGCCAAATAAAATTGTTTTGTTTTTTGATTGTTTTTGTTTTTTGGATTAATATTATCTATATGATTTTCTACAAAATAATAAAGTTAGTTGTTTTTTTTTTTTGTGAGCTCACCATTATATGTTATGTGTTGTCTCTTATCTGCATATGTTTATGTTTTTTTTCAGCAGATTTTTATGCCGGCAAGAAAAAATATCTGTAGAAATCATGTTTTCCAATTGCAGAGGCTCGCAGGCGCTGAGTGCCTTCACATCTTATCGCCTAAGTGCTCCAAGTTAATGGCTACCCACGTAAAGTGTGACGACTTCTTGTAGTTCGACAATTATAATATATGAGATTATATATATATATATATATATATATATATATGAAAAAAAATAAAATAATAATATATATATATATATATATATATATATATATATACAATTTGCTTAAAATTGTTTTTGTTTTTTGACTCCATTTAATTTAATTATATTTGGCTTAATATTATCTATATGATTTTCTACAAAATAATAAAGTTAGTTGTTTTTTTGGTTCTTAAAAAAGTGATTTAAAAACATTTATGCGCATGTAATTTTTGTAAGCTCACAATTATATGTTATGTGTTGTCTCTTATCTGTATATGTTTAAATCCATGTTTTCCAAGTGCAGAAAGGTGTGTGTGTGTGTTGGGGGGGGGGGGGGCTATCATGCCTAAAACTTCACGTTCGACTCTGTGTTAGATGTCGGTGATTGAGTGTGGAAGGAGTAAATATCAAAGAGATCTCTTGGACTGTTGGAACAGTCAGAAATTAAAAAAGAATGTTCATACTAGCCCCATCCAAGTGGTTGGAGCTTAGTGAAGTGGAGAGGGTCATGCTTAATGACCCACCCACTTCTTTCGGCTCCACCCCTGACACATCACAGCCTATGTCAAAGGAACTAGCCTCTCCTGGAGCAAACCATGGCCTTACGTTAAGATTAGAGAGCAGTGCATATGAAAGCTGAAGCAAAGAGAAAGGTTTTTTTTGTTTAAAGCGTGGAATACAGAGTTTAGAGATGTTCAGTGTGTCTCTGTATATGGATTTTTCCTATATGATCAGATACTGTGGTTGAAGTGAATATGAAGTAGAATTGATTTAGATATTTGAATAAATAAAGGGGTTAGTTACTGACTAGGATTAGGATATATTAAAGAGATATTTAATTGTACCTGACAAGGTATTATTTTAAGAAGCCCTGTAGATTTTAATTAAAGTAGATATAGCTTAACAGAGGTGAGCTTTCCTATTTAAAGGCGAGAGACAAAGGTGAGCGTCGCTAGAAAGGCAATAAAGATAATAAAGATTAAAAAAGGTGAGCCTTCCTAGAAAGGGATTAGGGTAAATAAAGAGCATAATGGTTGGCTTTCCTAGAAAGGTGAATAATGTCTAAGATTAGGTTCTACGTAGCGGTGCTGTTGAAGGATTGACAATGGAATTAAAATGTGCTACTTTAATTTCGAACAGCGTTGAAGTGAAACAAAATGGCAGAAGGAGTGAACCACAAATGAACTGGGCCCATGTGCTGTAAGTACTGTGTGAAGAAATTGAAGAAAAAGGAAGATTGGTCCTCTGTTCTGTGTTATTGTTGAGTGTGTTAGAACATATATTTACAGTGTTATGAAGTGTGTGAGCTAGATTGAGATCTGTCTATGTGTGAGGACATCATGTATGTACTGATTGTCATGTGAATTTGTGGTGTTTGAAAGAGAGATCTGTTGTTGATCTCCTAGAACGGTGTATGATGAATATTGGTATTCATATAGGAAAATAGTGCACACATTATATCATTGCATTTTTGTGCAAAAAGTGTCTATTATATCTGACCGACGATATAATAAGATTTGCTTATAGAAAATATGTAATCTGAAATCTGATCACTTTCAGGTTAATATTTGTGTTTTAATATTTGTATTTTTTATACCGTTACCCATTTTGGATAATCAGAATTAAGGTTTTATTAAAAGATTGTTCATTAATTGTATAAAAAAAATGTAAGGTTGATATTTGAGAAAATTTGCTGCAAGTAAATACAGTTATGGGTAAAATACTGGGTTAAAATAAAAAGAAAAGATTTTTAAAGTTTTATTACATTTAAAAATTCTGTTTTAAAAGCATACAATGTGCAAATGATATTGAATTTATTTAAACTGACCTATTTATTCATTACATTGACACACTGCCAAGATCCAATATTTATAAAATTGTTAGTTCTAATTCAAGGTCGTATATAGAGAATGTTTTGATAAGAATGCAACTGTTTTGTTTTTAACAAAAAACAGATTGTAAAAACCCAAAATATTTATTTTGAGATAAATTGTAGTAGCACAGTACAATATTTTAGTAATATCTAGGTGCAAATATATCTGTTTATTAGAGTTAATTATTTTTAAGGTTTAACAAAGTGCAAATATTTTATGGGTTATGATAAGCATGCAGGATGGTCAGAAATGTCAACAGATTGAATATATAATTGTATATATATTTTATTTTTCTAGATGTTGTATTCTTTTTTTTTTTTTCTTCTTCTTTAGAATTTGCTAGAATTTTTTTTATTAATGGGAATTTTTAGGCTCATTGAAGCACTGCTTGCGGTGACATTTCTCTCTGTCGGTATAAATATGGTTTGTGTCCCTGTCTATTAACTAATGCACATGGAGAGTGCACATATCACTAGAAATTAGTATATAAAATCTTATCTGGTTAAAGAACCTTATCATACCAATTCTGTTTTATTTTATGTGTTATGGTTTGTTTATTCATGTTGGATAAGCACTATAATATTGTACCAGTTATTCTTCCAGGCCTATCCCCAGCTCAGATGATGGCCATGGTGCATATGAGTAAACCATTATGAAAATCTTTTTAAGGTATTTCTAAGCCTCTAAGACAGAAACACGATTAGAGGTGGATTACATTATGAGTTAGAAAAATATTTTAGAATTTTATTAGTAAATGTATATTGACAGTAATAAAATTAGCAATTTCCTTTTAAATATACAAACTATTGTAAGATAAATCAAGAAATGTCTTACTTATAAAGGCATACTTAGAAGTAGTAAAACTGTCCTAATGATATTTTTTGCTACTTTAGCAGGAGTAGAAAGTTATGGTTCATTATATATTTTACAAGTATTTAATTTGGTTATTAGCTTTGCATAATTTACATGATCACTTAAACTTAGTTTATATCACCCCTTGTTTATTATAGATTTATGCATATGTTAAATTTATGTTACATTTAGAAAACATTTTAAGATACGTATATATGTGAAAATGTCTAGTTATAAGATGTAGGAAGATTCTTGTATGTTTGTATTTCTGTCACACTTGTCTACCCCAAAACGATGATCACAGCAAGTGCATGCTTGTAAAGACAAAGAACAGTTATGCATGCCCTGATATATGAGAGACAGTAGCTACCAAGTACTTATTGTGATAACAGCAGATAACAACAGATACAGAATTTGCTGACTAAGGGACTCCTTATACAGGAACACCAGGAACTACCTACCCTGATCTGGTAGAATACACAAAAACAGATTAAGGGACAAATCCACAAAAACTAAACAGAAAAAATGAAAGAATAATGAGCCACGATTTGGTCCAGAGATATCGTCAGAGGTGAGATGGATACCTGAAGCCACTAACCTAACATTAACCTTGTACAATCATACCCTGCAACAAGATAATAACCACTGGGTGTAATGACTATCCCGATGAGTGGTTTGCTATTCATACTACAGGTAGAGCAGATGTGTGGTGGTACTATGGAGGACTAAAACTGAGACAAGTGTACCTATCAAACTGACAAGGAACCTGTGCATTAATGCAATTGGTGATGCCCTTTTACCTTCTTCCTGAAAAATAACTAAGTTTTACTTCAACACAAATCTAAAATCCACCCCAAGTGGCAGCTTTCATGACAAAGTCTAGATCGACTCCAGTGCACTGTCAGACAAGTTCAAGGCCAGAAATCAAATTGCAGCAGGATTTTAATCCATGTTCACCTGATGGGTGACAATAAATAAGAATGCTGCCTGGATAAATTATATCTACTATAACCAACAAAGAATTGTGAACTTTACGAGCGATACGGTAGAAGGTTTGACTGAACAACTAGATAAAACAAGGCTTATCACATGGCAAAACCGCATGGCACTGGACATGCTCCTAGCACAAGAAGGAGGTGTTTGTAAAATGTTTGGCACTGCTTGCTGCACTTCACCCCTAATAATATGGCACCTGATGTGACAGTTACCAAAGCCCTGGAGGGATTGACAGCTCTCTCACATGAACTAGCAGAAAATTCAGAGATGGAAAGGAATAGCCCTCTCTGTGATTACTTCAATCGATGTCGCCATTTTGGACACTTGTGATTCCATGTGCAAAGGGACTGATGCAGAAATTGATTGACACGACCATCATACAGAAAGGATACATATATGAAACTTTGCAATTCTACTCCGCAAGCGTGCCTACGGACATGGAGGAAGAGGAATACGACAATCATGCCTAATATCCAGGCCCATTCCCATGAAGGACATATTCCAACTCTTGCTCATTGACATTACAATATGCTATTACAAATTTGGACTTTTATATCTATCACACACTGTCTGGACTGTCTCTTGGAAACATATAACAGCATATGTTGATGTTTTCATCCACCCCATTGGACTCTTTCCTTGTTATAAACATTTAGTCAAACAGGTGCTCACTTGTTTTCGTGGATCTATTGTTTTACCATCAAGATTTCATAATTTCTTGCTCCCTCTTTATAATCATTGATTGTAAAGCTTTCATTCAACAGACTTTAATATCTGGACTGTGAACTTTATGCTATGGATTCCATTATTGAAATACTTTTTATATTATTCCACGGATCATATTCTATTTTTAAACTTGCAATTTTCTAATTTATTTTAACGTTCCATGGATAATTATGTTTTCTCTTGAAATGTTCTTGTTAGGAAGTATTAAGGTAAAAGGTGCAAAGGACTCTGTGAGATAAGATCTAATTTCTCCATGTTGTAGGAAACTCATCAGACTGAATTTTAAGAGAACCAGAGTCTCTTTCAATTTCAGTCTCAAGATCTTACCTCTACTTCCTAATAAGTTTAACTTTTTGTTGTTTAGCTGTGTGAGATTTATGTTAAGATTATACCCTGCCATATTTGTATTCTTTACTTTTGATGACAATTTTCATTGTCATAGGGGGGAGTGTTGCAGAAAATTATACAAATATCCTTATATATTTCTTTAGAGTATATATATATATATATATATATATATATATATTATATATATACAATTAGCACCTTTTCCAGTTAGTGTGATATTTGGCTGGGATATAAGCTGTGAACCAAATTTTTCCATTGCAAGATATTAGGTATGAAATAGTCATGGGTCAGATGTAGGTAATTTAGTGATTTCATTTACAGATAGTACACACATTTTTATACATAATATTCGGTCATTTCCTCAAGGTCTAATAGATGTTATGTACTGCGCATAAGTGTATCATATAAAGAGATGTACGCACAGATACCACCAAAGTATGTGTTAGATTCTTATTGGATGTTATATATAAATAAACTTTCATTGGTTGTTAGCGGATTGTACCATGTTGCAAGAATGGATTATTTAATTGGTTATGTAAACAAATATAAAAAACGCTGTGTCTGTGATTTGCCAGTAGCAGTGCAGTGACTGAGTGAATCAGTAGCATCCATGTTGGTTTGCTATTAATCAACATATTTTCTAAATAAACTCGCCATGAGAAATAACAAAAAGACTCTGTTTTTTCTTGGTGCCATTACCTGCGAGAGGGTGTGGGAAGTGGGGTGATTATGAGTGATTATATATAAATAAAAAAATGTATTATAGTGGAGAGGCTAAGAATTTTGACAATTTAAACAAATAAAAAAAAAAGTTTTCAGGGGCACTACAGCAATGGGGTGCACCGGCCGTAAATCATGCCTTACCCATACTATGCAGCAGTGATTATATATATATATTTGCATAATCTATATAATATATAAATATGTATTATATATATATATATATATATATATATACAGTATATAATATATAAATATGTATTATATATATATATATATATATATATATATATATATATGTATATATATATATATATATATATATATATATATATATACAGTATATCTATATATATATGTATATATATATATATATATATATATGTATGTATATGTTGCGGGGCAAGGCAAAGAGAGAAAATAAATGGTTTTGAGGAGCACTGCAGCAATGAGGACCACCAGAGCAGGGTCACCAGTCCTGTCATGTCCTGGGAATAGAGTTTAATTATCCCCCCCAGATTTTTTTATTCTCCTACGCCCAAGATACAGTTTGAAAGAAAAAGCTAGGAGAATATGAGGCATTTTATTTTTTGCATTTTTGTTCTTCATTTGTGCCCCACTCTCAGTGACCCTATGGATGTAGCATGTCAAGGACATCTGTTAGTCACTTACCCTCTGAGCTCCTTCAAGCTCATCTTTATTGCTTCAATGACCTATCCATCTCTGCCTCTGCAGTCTTCTTCTTTGTGTACTTTCAATCTTTCTCAGAATCAGAGTCTTCTCTGTTATACTGTGTTATGTTTAGAAGTACTTACAGGCATGACAACATAGTTATACTCACTCATAGTTTCTTTTTCTGCAGGTTCTTTGTATTGAACGTCTTTTTGCCACTAAAGCAATTACTAAGATGAATAAAGGTAGGAATAAGCAAATGCCTATTATAAGCAAGTTTCTTGTAAAAATATCCATTGTGTCATTATTTCTCTCTGTCATCTCTGAAAAAAGTGGGAAACACAGATTTAATTTACCTACATTACTGAAGCAGCCCCCACTCTTTAATCATTTCTGTATTTGGAAATTTGTGACCTGTTTCAGTATCTCCTTGTACTTTTTTATATTTTAATTATTAAACACTATTAATATATTCTAATTGATATCTAATTTACCCAAAACATTAAATAAAGCATCACATTTAAATTTTAAAAGAACATTTGTAAAAATTACAATATGTAACACAATGATACAATAAGGAAATATTATATGCATTGCTTCTTCCAAAAGCAATACACAATTATTATGGTTAGTTTGCTCTCTGATTGAGCACTTCTGTTTTGGAATTTAGTTTCTCCAAAAGCAACCCACATTTTTATTTTAATTGAACAAGAATATCCAGATTACATAGTACACATCCCATTTATAACCTCACACTTAGCATATCGCTATTTGTTGTATCAAACCATTCATTACTACTCAATTGCTGCTTAAATAAACTCTCACCCATGGTACATTTTTGCTACATAGCCATCAAAATGGTTATATGTAATGCCGTTTTAAGTATATATATATATATATATATATATATATATATATATAGTTGTCACCCTATCCCCTGTGTACCTGGTGGTGTGTCCGGAAGCTACCCTTGTTTTGGTTTGCTAAGAGGGTCAAAAACCTCACTGAGAGATGGGCAGGGAGATAAGAGAGAGTAGAATGCGTAGACCCCACATGAGCAAGGAGGCACGAAAGAGAAAGGAGAGAAGAGAGAACTAGGGTGAGAGTAAGGAGACATTATAGGAAATGGATAGCATGATCTCCATATGATCCTGGAGACAAGAGTGGTAATGAAGAGTGAGACCCCCATATGACATGGGAGAAGAGAGAGTGAATAGAGGGCGAGATGCTTAGAAGTACAGGGAGAGAGAGATTAGAGAAGGATATCCCCACGTGGACTGAGAGACAAGAGAGGAAAATGTGATGGTGATCCCTTCAGGAGCGAGCGATGAGAGAATGAAGAGCAAGAAAAGAAGATTCCCATATGAGCAGGGGATGAAAGACCAAATGGAGAATGGGATCCCTGGATAAGCAGGGAGACGAGAGAATAGTGAGTAAGACCCCACATGAGCAAGAAGAAGACGGGCCAGGAGATGAGAGTAAGAATGGAATAAGAATGCCACGCTGCCATGGAGAGGAAGGAAGATCCCCATAAGGTCAAAGGGAGGAGTGAGAGGGACAGGAGAGAAAAACAGGATGAGCAGGAGAGAGAATAGAGAGTTAGATATCTGGAAAAGCAGGGAGACAAAAGAGAAAATGAAGAGCGAGATCCTGGCACAAGCAGGGAGTTTAGAAGGAGAATGAAGACTGACGTGGGTAGGGAGATGAGAGAGAGAGAGAGAGAATGGAGTGCAAGGTTCCTGCCTGTGTAGGTAGAAGAGATAGATTAGATGGTGAGCTCAATGCTCCTATGATATGAGAAGGAATGGTGAGCAGGATTTACTCATTAGTAGGGATACAAGAGCAAGAGGATGACGAGATCCCCACGTGAGCAAGAGAAAGAGAGAGATAACAGAGAAGGAGATCTTCATGGGAGCCGGGAAATGAGAGAGAGACCAGTGAGTGAGATGCCCACATGAGCAGGGATATAAAAGGAAAGGGGAAAGAGGCCCCTGCGTAAGCAGGCAGACGAGAGAGGTGGAGAGTGAGGTGCTTGCATGAGTTTTGACTCAAGAGAGCATAGTTAAAGGAAGGGAGCCAAGTGAGGGAATGGAAAGCAAGATTCCCTTGAGACCAGGGAGATGAGAAAAAAAGGTGGGTGAGATATCGTGATGAGAAGGAAGACGAAAGAAGGGTGA
The DNA here is from genome assembly GCA_027410445.1 of Discoglossus pictus. Classification (NCBI taxonomy): domain Eukaryota; kingdom Metazoa; phylum Chordata; class Amphibia; order Anura; family Alytidae; genus Discoglossus; species Discoglossus pictus. Next base: position 82,030,080 of record CM050167.1, on the reverse strand, counting down.
GCAGGGAGATTAAGATACGACAAGCTGACCTCGGCGTAAGCAGGGAGGTGAGAAAATAGGGAAAGAGATTTTCATGTGAGCAGGTAGATGACAGTGAAAGAAGAACAAGATCCCACAGGACTTCGGAGACAAAGGTAAATCAAGAGCGAGATTCTCAGATTCTCACAGGTAGTCAAGAGAAGGTGTGCTCAATTCCTGAATAAGGAGAGAGACAAGAGAGAGAGAGCAAGGGAGTAAATGGAGACTTGGGATCCCAGATGGGTAGACGAGAGAGAGGATGGAATATGTGAAGGCCACATGGGCAGGGAGAATAGAGAGCAAATGGTGAGAGAGGTCTCCACATGAGCAGGGAGATGAAAGAGTGAATTGAAAGAGATCCCTGCATGAGCAGGGAGATGAGACAGAGGGAATTGGAAGTAAAATGGCAGTATGAGCAGGGAGACGTGAGAGAGGATAGGGAGTGAGATCCCCACGTGAGAAAGACAAGTGTGATGTTGGAGAACGAGTTCATGAAAGTTAGATTGTGGAGCAAAATTCCAAGAGGATGAGGAAATGAGGGTGTAGTCATTTAGGGGAATCTGTAAACAGATGGGAAACGGGTTAAGGGGACTATGGAAATGCCTAATGGTGGCATGAGCAAATCAGAGCTATGTGCTCTGAAATAGTGACTATGGATCGAAGCGACTTGGGAGGCACCCAACAATTGGGGAGGTCAAAGAAGCTTGGTATTCGCTAAGGCATGAGGTAGTCTAAGGCCAATATTATGAATACTGGTAATTATCTTATGTTTGACATAGGACAATATGATTAATGATAATGATGTTTACAAATTGTCTAGTGTGATGGTGAAATATATGGAGGCTGATCATATGGATAGGCAAACGAGGTGTATAATTTGAAGGCATTTACAGCGCATTCGCCCTTGTGGACATGGGATTAAGGGGGAATTGTGCGAAGGAGCAAAGTCATATAGATGAGGTAGATTTGGGTCTATGAGTAGTATGGAGTGATGTGAGGTATGATTTAATCAGATAAAAATTCAAGTGAGTATAGTGACATGGTGACAGTGAGAGGTTATGGGTAGCAAACCCATAAAGATGAGCGACTGATATAATTAGTCAAAAGTGGTATAATTGGCAAATGGCGTGAGCTGTTTTGGGTAGAGAATCCGTTGAGAGGATGGATCGAAGGTGAGTTGATTGCTGAATGGCGGCTTCAATAAAGTGATAGGAGTGATTCAGGTTATGGTAATGAAGTGATGAGTGCAGGTGGGGAAAAGGATTAGAGCTGTAGTGTGGTTTAGAGATGGATAGGAGATGTGCTGGGTTGTCGGTGGAATTGAAAGCGCGTTTAAGAGAGGTGATGGAGTAATTGCATGGTGGCAGCATCGAGAAAAAGAAGGAGTATGAACATGGATTGCGAGGAATAAGGTGAATGTTACTTTGATGGTGAAAAATAAGGAGAGTGACACTAAAGTTAGGGTGCCTATATTTGTGCATGCAAAGAGATAAAGAATTATCGCAGGCAGTGGGGGAGGAGGAGTGTTATTAATTTATTTAGGATACTTGTAGAAGAGTGAAAGTGGTGAGAACAAGAGACATTCATGACAGTAACTACTAGAAACAGATGTTCATTAAAAAAAGGGCAGTATCGTTTGTCAGTGAAAAAACTCAGGAAATCTCACAATAGGGGAGAGTTTTGGTGCTTCAGGATGTCGCTAGGCAACGTGGATGTTATAGCAGGGAAATCCCTATTGCCTAGCTGCACAAAGCAGGTGTCATTTAGAAGGCTAGAAATCCTCAAGAGCAAGATAAAACAGGAAGGAGCAGAGAAGAGAGCTCCCTGACTGATTTGCTTTAGGGTATTGTACTCCCTAAATTGTAGGGTTCCACTATCTTTCTGTACTCTCTCCTCTTGCATGAATGGTGATTGATTTGCTTATGCTAGTATCTTTCTTATGCAAAACAATGGAAAAACACTTTAGGTGGCAACGATGTGATATCCTCCAGAAGGGTGTGTAGACGTTTATATACTTACCTCTTTTGCAGGATAATATATCTTTGTAAAAAGGAATGCTCTGTGGCGTGGGTTCAAGTCCCACTATTTGTTAATAATGAGCAGACGTGAATGTCCAGTAATTTAGTAATTTAGTAATTATTAATCTATATATATATATATTGTGATATAAGGTGATATATTGTGGTACCTTTTGTATTGGATAAACATCTTATTTATATTGACAACATTTGGATCCCTCGTTTTGAATATAAACAGCGATGCAGTGTGGAGACAGCATCTGACATCATCAGATAAATACATATAGGGGGAATCAACAAAAAATAGTATAGGAAACAAATATTCACATATTATATTCACATATATATGAAACTCCAGAGTACTGTAGTCCACAGTTATATCCTTCCTGTCGGCCAAACACCTCACTATATTATAGAAAAAAAGAAAATTTCACAAGAAATAGTGATAATGTTTTAAAAAGCCCTAAGTCCATATTAAGTCCTGTATTTTTAGTGTTGAAGAATGTGATCATCTTTATTTCAAACGTTTTTCTCTCCTGGATTTTTTTAAAATTGCCTCTGAAGATTTTGATTTTTAGGTATTGGATGGTGTGATCATTCTCGTTAAAATGGTGTCCAACTGGGGCACAATAACTTCATTGTGCTTTTATATTGAATGCCCATGTAAATTCATCCTTTAGTGCAGTTTTCTAGTTTCTCCAATGTAACAGCCTGTTTCACATAGAATACATTGTATTATATAAACCACATTGGAGGATGTGCATGTATACGATCCTTTGATGTTATAAGTCTTGTTGTTATGTGTGGCTGTGTCATCATTACAAATGTGTTGACATAACTTAAATGTACTTTTGTTACAAGGTTTAGTTCCACTTTCTTTTAGTTGTTCATTGGTCAATCTTCTGCTGTCAAGTTTTTGTTTTAGAATATATATATATATATATACATATATATATATATATATACTGTATATATATATATATATATATATATATATATATTGTCACAAAGTCAGGCTGACCTACGGATATATTTTTGAAGGAAGATATTTCAGCACTAGGCTGATTAGGTCCATTAGTCCAGTGCTGACAGAAGTAAAGAAATTAGATGCACCTGAAGTGGAGCACACTATTTAATCCCCAGGAACTAACAGCCAAGGAGAGGGAGTCTGGGGGAAGTAAGAGGACAGACACAGGAAGCATCGGTGCTGGAAGCTGTTAAAGACAAGCCAAGGAAGCTACTGTTTGGAAACATGTCCTATCTGGTGAGGACCAGTGCTGCAGACTGAAGCCTCCTGCAAGGCCGAATACATTTACTATATGGTCAGAAATTACTTTTGTTCTTCATACCCCAGGCAAAAGGCTGAGTGTTGGACCGGTTAATTAGCTGTAGGTTAATTTTGCATATAAGGGTCCCTGGTGGCACTATACTACCTATAAGAGACTATTGGTATCCTTGCCACAAGGTGGCACTACCCCTCACAGCAGAGACTTCTGCTGGAAGTAAAACTGGATTAATTTGTTTTCTTTTTGTTACATAATTTCTCTGGAGCAGGGAAGCTGCTCGGGTGTATCCAGGGTGTTCCGGTATATTAAGTAAGAACGTATATGTGAATTTTTATTTAATTCTTTTCTACTTCTCATCCTTGTTTATGAGACCTACTAATAAACAAGTCTTCTGCATCTAAAATCTGTATCTTTTGTCGCCAAGATTTCTTGTGGTAAACGGCCATCCTTGTCACAATATATATATATATATATATATATATATATATATACAGTTGCAAGCAAAAGTATGTGAACCCTTTGGAATGATATGGATTTCTGCACAAATTGGTCATAAAATGTGATCTGATCTTCATCTAAGTCACAACAATAGACAGTCACATTCTGCTTAAACTAATAACACACAAAGAATTAAATGTTACCATGTTGTTATTGAACACACCATGTAAACATTCACAGTGCAGGTGGAAAAAGTATGTGAACCCCTAGACTAATGACATCTCCAAAAGCTAATTGGAGTGAGGTGTCAGCCAACTGGAGTCCAATCAATGAGATGAGATTGGAGGTGTTGGTTACAGCTGCCCAGTCCTATAAAAAACACACACCAGTTCTGGGTTTGCTTTTCACAAGAAGCATTGCCTGATGTAAATGATGCCTCACACAAAAGAGCTCTCAGAAGACCTACGATTAAGAATTGTTGGCTTGCATAAAGCTGGAAAGGGTTATAAAAGTATCTCCAAAAGCCTTGCTGTTCATCAGTCCACGGTAAGACAAATTGTCTATAAATGGAGAAAGTTCAGCACTGCTGCTACTCTCCCTAGGAGTGTCCGTCCTGTAAAGATGACTGCAAGAGCACAGCGCAGACTGCTCAATGAGGTGAAGAAGAATAGTAGAGTGTCAGCTAAAGACTTACAAAAGTCTCTGGCATATGCTAACATCCCTGTTAGCGAATCTACGATATGTAAAACACTAAACAAGAATAGATTTAATGGGAGGATACCACAGAGGAAGCCACTGCTATCCAAGCAAAACATTGCTGCACGTTTTCAGTTTGCACAAGAGCACCTGGATGTTCCACAGCAGTACTGGCAAAATATTCTGTGGACAGATGAAACCAAAGTTGAGTTGTTTGGAAGAAACACACAACACTATGTGTGGAGAAAAAGAGGCACAGCACACCAACATCAAAACCTCATCCCAACTGTAAAGTACGGTGGTAGGGGCATCATGGTTTGGGGCTGCTTTGCTGCGTCAGGGTCTGGACGGATTGCTATCATTGAAGGAAAAATGAATTCCAAAGTTTATCAAGACATTTTGAAGGAGAACTTAAGGCCATCTATTCACCAGCTGAAGCTCAACAGAAGATGGGTGTTACAACAGGACAACGACCCAAAGCATAGAAGTAAATCAACAACAGAATGGCTTAAACAGAAGAAAATACGCCTTCTGAAGTGGCCCAGTCAGAGTCCTGACCTCAACCCGATTGAGATGCTGTGGCATGACCTCAAGAAAGCGATTCACACCAGACATCCCAAGAATATTGCTGAACTGAAACAGTTCTGTAAAGAGGAATGGTCAAGAATTACTCCTGACCGTTGTGCACGTCTGATCTGCAACTACAGGAAATGTTTGGTTGAAGTTATTGCTGCCAAAGGAGGTTCAACCAGTTATTAAATCCAAGGGTTCACATACTTTTTCCACCTGCACTGTGAATGTTTACATGGTGTGTTCAATAACAACATGGTAACATTTAATTATTTGTGTGTTATTAGTTTAAGCAGAGTGTGATTGACTATTGTTGTGACTGTTGTGATGAAGATCAGATCACATTTTATGACCAATTTGTGCAGAAATCCATATAATTTCAAAGGGTTCACATACTTTTGCTTGCAACTATATATATATATATATATATACTAGCTACTTGCCCGTCAAAAATGACTACATTAAAATATACAGGCTGTCAATGCTGTTTGCCACACAATGTGAGTACCTTTGGCTCTTATTACAAGCCCTGTGCTGAGCGCCTTCAGCACTTATCGCGTGGCTCACAATGAGCGCCTTTGGCTACTTTGGCGCCTGTGGCACTCATTGCGAGACTCTCCCCCTGTCTACTTCACAGGCCTCGCGATGAGCGCCTGTGGCACTCATTGCAAGCACCGCAATGAGCGGCTTCGCAGCTCATTGTAGGCCTTGGCAACCCGCAACTTTCGTGGTTCTCAATAATCACCTTCGGAGATCATTGCAAGCCTCTCGCCAGTCTCTGACCACTTCTCTCCCTGCCCTGTGTTATCGTCCGTCTCTCAGCTCTGTGTCTCTTTCCTCCCTCTCCCCCTCTCCCTCCTTTGTGTCTGTGCTGCTGCTTTGCGTGGCTCCTGATGAGTGCCGTTGCTTGCGTTGTTCGGCTAAGTGTTACTGGCGTCCTGATCGTATTTACTGTCTTGCGCTAAGTGGTCGGTTTTGGCTTTGGTGTCGGTTTTACTGCCTTCAGCCTCGTTTTCATCCATTTACATTTTTTCAACCGTCATTTTTTTCTTGCTCAATCTCCGAAAAACGCTAAATATGCCTCAAATTAACTTGCAAACTCAGTCACAGGCGCCCGGCTCTCCCTCTTTGCTGTGTGTGAGTGTCTAATTTTTTTAAAATAAATTATTTGTCTTTCGAGTTAAGCGCTTGAAAGAATTTTGGCTTGTGGCGCTCATCGAAAGAACTGCAATGAGCACCTTCAGCGCTCACTGCAGCCCAGCAACTGCGGGCCTCGCTTAACATTGCGTGACCAACATCGCAAACGTGACCAACACTGACAACAGAGCTGGACTCAGGGTCTTATTCCCAAGCCCAAGCTGAACACTTTGCTTGGTGCTCAGCAGTCCCCTCTCTCTCTGGATCTCACACTCCAAACAATCTTTTCCAGGATGCAGGCCCCTACTGCAGTTACCCCCATGCATTTTAAGGTGAGGGTTAACTGTCTCACTCCTGGGGAGGAATTGTGGAGTGCTCCCTTCTGACTCCTGGTGGCACTTCATCACAATATATATATATATATATATATATATATATATATATACACCCTTCTATCTCTCTCTCTCTCTCTCCCCCTCTCCCTCCCCCCTTTTCTCTCTCCCTCCCTTTCGTCTTCTCTCTCTTCCTCCTGCCTTCACTCTTTCTCCATTCTCTATCTCCCCTCTCCCTCTCTCTCACTTCCCCTTCTCTATATTACCCCTTCTCTCTCTCTCACTTCCCCCTTCTCTCTCTCACACTCCCTCTTCTCCCCCCCTTTTCTCTATCCCTCCCTTCTCTCTCTCTTTTCACTCTCTCTCCCTTCCCTCTCTCTCCCTTCCCTCTCTCCACTTTTCTCTCTCCGTGCCCTCTCTCCATATCTCTTTCTCTCTCCCCCTCTCTCCCTCCCTTTACTCTCTCACCCCTCCTCTCTCTTTCCCCCTCCTTTCTCTTTCTCTATCACTCCCCCTTTTTTCTCCCTTCTCTCTCTCTCAATCCCCCTTCACTCTCTCCCACCAGCCCTCTCTCACTCTCCCTTCTTCCCCCTTATCTCTATCTTGCTCCCTCTACTCTCTCTCTCTCATTCCACCTTCTCTCTCACCCCTACAGTCTTTCTCTCACTCTCACTCCCCCTTCTCTATCTGCCACTTTCTCTCCCCCTTCTCTTTCTCTAGCTGTATCCTTTCTCTCTCAGTCCCTTCACTCTCTCTCTCTCTCCCTCCCTTCTCTCTCCTCTTCTCTCACTCTCCCCTTCTCTCTCTCTCCTTCTCTTTATATCTCTCCCCCTCTCTTAACTCTCTCTCTCCAACTCCCTTCACTCTCTCTCCCTTTACTGTCTTCCCCTTCCCTTTACTCTCTCCTTTCACTCTCTCTTCCGTTCTCTTTCTCTCTCTCTCTCTCCTTTTCTCTGAAAATATAGAAGCTGTGACACTCTTGAAGCCCTCCATAATATTATCTACATCCAGAAATTACCTGTGGATGTAACAGGTGTGGAAATGTGTATAGAGAAGTGATTGTGCTATTTACAATAATGGGTTAATTTCTATGTTTTGCTAATTATCCTTGCAAAGGAAACTACCAGCTTGTAATAGAATGGGATGTTCTTCACTTGCTACATTTTCTGTTTGTATCAGGAATCACAAGACAAAAAAATGTGTGTTTATGCTCGGTGAGGGCAGAGATAGAAGAGTGGTGGCATGTGAGGATCTAGGCCCTTTGGAAAAAAAGCACTTTCTGCTAAGTTTCTAAGCTCAAAACAGGGCCCTTCAACTTCTGAATTTGTTAAATTTGTATTTCCCTTGTTCTTATCCCCTGTACAGTGCTATGTAATATGTTGTCGCGATACAAATAAAAAATAATAATAATAAAAGGTCTAGAGGAAAAGAACACAAGGTAAATGAACTGGCAAAATGGCGGACAGTGAGATGCTGCTGAGTTGATGGTATGAGGCCCAGTGGTATTTGCAGAGATTTTTAGAGAAGTGACTGCTTTAGTTGTGATAGTACATAGAACTGGCAACATGGCAGTTTGATAGTGAGATTTTGTTGAGTGGATGGTAGGAAGCCCAGTGTTATTTGCAGAACCTCTTCTATAGATGTGTATGTATGCATACTATTTGTGTTTATGTTTCCCTATTATAATGGGTTGATTTATCCTATATATACCTGATGTCAGGTGCTGTATCTCCTCTCTCCGCTTTGCTGTTTAGATCTAAAAGATCCATTTCATGTCAGAATTGCTTTAGACTTGATAAATAGAGGTCAAACCTCTTGAAAGCATGGTTCTACCTGCTCAACTATTTGCCAGTTCTTATTCACATTGAGAATCCCATATTAGGTTTTCTCCCTTACCTGGCTGCGAACTCCATTAATAATGAGAATCTTTCTATAAAGAATAAACATTTGGAACAGATTTCCTCAGGTGAAGAGTTTCTGGGATTTATGTTTTAATGTAAATATATTTTTAAAGGTTATATCTTCAATTTATAACCTTCAAGGCATTCAAAGGATCCCCGTAATTTATGAGGGGGGCTTAGAGTTTGTACAGTTATCATGGGTCTAAGTTGCAATAATAGGTAGCAGCATCCCAGGGAGGTGGAGGACACAGATTTACTTTACTAAATTCTACTTTACATATTCCTACTCAAAAACAGACATTTTGGTGATGTTTATTATTTTTGAATACAAATATTGCAGTTCAGAAATATCATAATATAAGTTAATTTCTAACCGTTTACATAGTATTAAATTGCAAGTTAGACATATGTGGGTAGGTTGCAGGTACTGTATGTATTATCCCCATTAGGCTCTGTATTAATCACATTTAACTCTGTATTTGGTGTCAGTGTTTAATTGTATGAACAGGTATTTGTAATTGACATGTAGGATGTTCATTAACTCTCATGGGGGGCAAATAATAATAAATCTCCTGTAGCAGCAGGGAACATGTTGGAGCTTCTGTGAACTTTACACTCACAAGACTTCTTATGGGAGCAATGTAATTGAGTCCTGGCGCCAGATAATAGGTTTATTCTTACTTTTATTTCTTAATAAAAGCTATGTTATTTGTTTATAATAAATGTATCTTTTTTTTCTAGTACTCCTAAACCACTAGGAGTTATTTATTTATCTTAATATGTGTCATAAACTGCTTCGGTACATTCAGGCTCTTTGCTTTTTCTCTTTTTTGTTTTAATAACCCAAAATAACCATTCAACTACAGTAAGCACAGGAGAAAATCACAAGAAAATCACAACTGTAGACAACAATATGAAATGTAAACATTTATACTAAAAATTAAGCATTCAAAAAATAAATAAAAGTACTAACCAATTTCCTTTGCCATAGCACCTGAATCAATGCTCCCACCAGTACCTTCTGAACTGCAGAAAGGAGGACTCCAGCCTATATCACAGTGGCAGTTGCGTTTATTGTTGCAAACCTCAAATACAGAAGCAGGACGAGTTTAAGTTACTTTCTTGGAGAAGCATCTTTAAATAATTCAGATGTTTTATTTCAAAATGAATACAGTCTACCAGTGACAATGTTTTAAAATAACACTTTTACATCCTGATCTGTTCTTATTATTACTAAGATGGTATAGAAAAAGAGGGAGTGCCAGATAGTTAGAACCTAGGGCATTATTAGTTGTAAATTAAATATTATGGATATTCAACATATCCTAATTTATTAGATAAATAGCAACAATAATTATCATCGGCAGTGCAAATATATCAAGTCATGAAAAAATAGAGGAAAGAAAAGTTCACCTTTAATTCCAATGATAATATTAACCCAGAGAGATAATCCTAGATGATTCTTTAGGCAGGAAAATTATTAACCAGATACCTTGATTGTATAAAAAGTAACTTTTATTAATATGTAAAATACATACATTAAATATAAAATTAATATTAAAAATATGTCACCAATCTCTCCCTAACAGAAAACTGCATAAATAAATATCACTGTAACTTTAATTTATAAAGTATAAAGTAAATTTTATATGAGAAGAACAATATATATCATAGCAACACAAGTGGAATTATTTAATACAATTGCTAATCTACATAAAGCTCTGCAAATATATGAAGAAAGACCAACATTTATAATAATTTAAAGTTAAATACCAATTTTCTATCTTTCATAGTAGTGTGTACAGAAAATGGCGCATTAATAATAACCCAATGTGAAAAACCACCTTCATGTCTGGTGGAAAGTTTATAGGCGAGTAGGGGAAACAAGAAAAATTACCTCTGTGGCCCTAATTGACTAAACAGTAGCAGTTTAAGACAGGAGGCCCACTAGTTACCTCCCTATCTGCCTCACCACATATAGTCTATCCTCTCTGGCCGCCACCACCACCACAGGACCCACCAACACAACCGCCCATTTTGCACCAGACTCCAAACCCTCCCCACTGGGACACAGCCACCTCCTCACCAGGCCCCGACACAGGACCCCACATCCCCAACATCAGGCCAGGCTGCTCAGACGGAGATGCTGGTTCTCATGCGACAGCAGGTGGAGTGTCTTTGGGGAATTCCAGGCCAGCATCTTTGCCAATCATGCGGACCAGAGCGCATTCCAGGGGGTCACAGCAGAAGCCATGCAATGTGCTCTGGTCCTCAGTCCCACCTCCTCCACCCCGGATGCATCCCCCGGCCACCCGCAGCCCAGCCCCTCCTCCCACCATGCCTCCCCCACTGCAGGTGCTGCTGCCTCCCGGGGGGTAGCCTACCCCAGTATCTCAGTCTGAGATCTGAAACAATATATTCTAAGTGTATCAGTAGCCAGGAAACAGTAACAATTTGTTGATACATTACTAATGATGTGGCAATACAGTTTTAGTATATCAATATCAATATCAGTCTCAAAACAGATCCTTTGGTCTGATGTAAGTAACATTAAATCTGGCTGCTGACCTTTGTGTCCTCTCTGCATTAATGGGCATTTTCTTATATTGCTGATTATCCAGAGACCTAGCTATTAGTTAGTAATTTTTGTAGATGGGAATCAGGTGAGTTGGCATATTGTTACAGTTACAGTATTTAGCACTGTACTGTACATGCATGTTGAATTTTTTTTTTTTATCCTCCTCTACCTTTTTTTAGTTGACAACTTTTTTCCAGATTTTTGTTTTGTCACCACACTGTATGTGTGAAACTGGATTAGATCACACAGTGCATAGGTTTTTGTTTCATTGAGCAGATCTAGACAAGTTGTAAGTGCTATGCACATTAATGGTTTCTTCAATTAAATTGAGTGATTTCTGATGATCCTTTTTTCATCAGTGGTGTAGTGACCACATGTGACCCTGGTAGGTGCTATGCATCATGCTTATTCTAGACTATGACATTACCCCCTTTGGGTATCCCCTTTTTCCCACAAGCCTCTTGCTCTCTCAGGATCCACCCACACCACACCCATGATATTAATGTAAAGTCTTGTCCATTTCTGATTGTGCTCTGTGTATGAAATAAAGCTTTGTTATATCATTCTCACTGTGTCAGTGTTTTCAATTTTGTGGTTTTGGGACATCCACATACATCACATTTGTGTCACATTCCAATAAATGTAAACTAATGATCCCTAGTTACTATGTAATAATTTGGTCTTCTTCTACTATCACCCACAAAGGTGCCGTCTCCCAGGGAATAACTGTGGCAGTCTTAGTAACAGCGTCTCTTTCTCTGATACAAGCGCTTGGGAAAACAGCCTGTCTAGAGAATTTTTTTTCACTATTTTTATTATTTTTCAGAACTGAGTTTTTCTTTTCTTTTAATTTTTATACATGTTTTCTTTTTGATATTTTTACAAACACTGTCTTTGTCAAGGAGTAAATGGGAGTAAAATGTCCACAGGCTGCTCATATAATACCACTCCCTTTAACAATGGGTATGATCACTAGTGGGCATTTGCCTTTGGCTAAATAATTACCAGTTAGTCCAAATTCCAAAGCAGGAATATTCACTTTTTTATTCAGATTTACAGACCCATTAAATTAGCCCTTGTAGCACCCTCGGTCCTCGCAAAATACATTTTTTTGCTGTTTGCGAAGACAGATTCCATAATATGTCCCTCGCAGCCTCCTTTGTGAGATGACACCAAAAAACTGCAGAGAATAGGCTTTGGGAGAGCTACGCACATAAATATATGGGGTTAACCTTGCACCTCAGAAGAATCCCTATGGGCACGCTGGCAAGGGATACTAAAGCCCATCCGTGCTGCCTCAGAGCAGCCCGACACCGGCGTCTGATGCCCCCCCCCCCGCTTCCTAAACACATCCCCATGCTGCAGAGGTTCCAATCGTGACCCTTGCAGCCTCCCCACATTAACCTCTTGCAGTGGCGGACCCCGATCGGCATCGATCAGGACCCCTCTGCATTTCAAACTTTCACATTTCTCACCACATGTCTTTAAAGGGCCAGCGGCACACTATCAACCAATCCCGGCCGCTGGGGTACTGCAAGTGAGTGTATGTGATATGACATGGGGGTCAATACAGACCCCCATAAGCCCTTAACTAACCCTGTCACTCATGGGGCTCTATACAGAGCCCCATGAAATCCTAATGATCCATATAACTCATGGGGCTCTAAATAGAGCCCCATGATCCCTTTATTAACCCTGTCACTCATGGGGGTCCATACAGACCCTCCTAAGCCCTTAATTAACCCTGTCACTCATGGGGGTCAATACAGACCCTCATAAGCCCTTAATGAACCCCGTCACTTATGGGGCTCTATACAGAGCCCCATGAGCCCCTAATGACCCCTATAACTCAAGGGGCTCTAAACAGAGCCCCATGAGCCCATAATTAACTCTGTCACTCATGGGGGTCAATACAAACCACCATAAGCCCTCAATAAACCCTATCACTCATAGGGGTCAATACAGACCCACATGAGCCTTTATTTAACCCTATACAGGTCTATACAGAGCCCCATGAGACTAAAATTAACCCTCTCAGTCCAATAGGGGTCTATATAGACCTGTAAGTACCCCCGCATCCCCTAACATTAATCCCCCTCAATGCTGGAGATCCCCATCGGAACCCCCGCAGTCCCCCGACATTAACCCCTTGCAACGGAGGTCCCTGATCGATATCGATCAGGCCCCCGCTGCATTTAAAAACGTCACGTTCCCCGTCGAGGCTCCTTAAAGGGCCAGCCGCACACCATTAGCCAATCAAACTTACAAAACCCCAACGGCACCTAAAATAACCTCCCTCTATGCTGGTGGTCCGCATATTAACCATTGCAGTGGGGGTCTTGATCTGCATCGATTGTGACCCTGCTGCATTTCAAATTTCCCACCTTGCGTTTCTATAAAGGACCGTAAAGGTTCTGAAAGGACCCGCGCTTAAAGAATATTATCCCTTGCTGTAGGGGTACTATAAGTAAATATTACTACCTAAAATTACCCCATCACTCATGTGGCTCTATAAGACCCCCATAAACCCTTAATTAACCCTGTCACTCATGGGGGTCTATACAGAGCCCCATGTTCACCTAATAACCCCAATAACTCATGGGGCTCTAAACAGAGCCCCATGACCCCATGAGTCCTTAGTTAACCCTATAACTCATGGGGCTCTATACTGAGCCCCATTAGACTAAAATTAACCCCCTCAGGACATTGTTAACCTTTAGGTTAATCCTACAAGTACCATGAGGGTCCTCCAGGACCCTCATGACAAAGTCTAAGCACTACATTACACTACACTCGGCCCCTGGAAAAAAGAAGAATCACATTAGTATAACACATACAAATATACACAACATAAATATCAACTTACCTGTCCGCATTGTGCCTTGCTTTCTCCTCTTCTGCCCTGGCTGGGTCCTTTCTGCTCTTCTGCCCCGGCTGGGTTATTTATTAGGTACAGATAGGTTTAAATAGGCCCAGTTAGGGTTATTAGGTTCAGATAGGGTTAGATAGGATTTAGTATGGGTTAATCTGGTATAGTTAGGATTAATAGTGTAGTGTTTTGCTTAGACTTTGTCATGAGGGTCCTGGAGGACCCTCATGGCACTTGTAGGGTTAACCTAGGGGTTAATAGTGTCCTATAGGGGTCTATATAGACCCCTATTGGACTGAAGGGGTCAATTTGAGTCTCATAGGGCTCTGTATAGAGCCCCATGAGTTATAGGCTTAATTAAGGGCTCAGGGGGGTCTGTGTTGACTCCAATGAGTGACAGGTTAATTGAGGGCTTATGGAGGTCTGTATTGACCCCCAGGAGTGACAGGGTTAATTAAGGGCTTATGGGGGTCCGTATTGACTGCCATGAGTGACAGGGTTAATTAAGGGCTCATGGGGGTCTGTATTGACCCCCATGAGTGACAGGGTTAATTAAGGGCTCATGGGTGTCTGTATTGAGCCCCATGAGTGACAGGGTTAATTAAGGGCTCATGGGGGTCTGTATTGACCCGCATGAGTCACAGGGTTAATTAAGGGCTTATAGGGGTCTGTATTGACCCCCATGAATGTTTAGAGCCCCATGAGTTATAGGTCCTTCAAGGACAGGAAATTTGAATTTTAAAACGCAGAGGGGTCACGATCGATGCCAATCGAGACCCCCGCTACAAGGGTTAATATGGGGACACTTTGAGGGGCCTGATTGGGACCCCCAGCATAGACTGGGGTTAATGTTAGGTGCCACGGGGGTACTTACAATACTCACGTGGCCGGGATTGGCTAATAGTGTGCCGCGTGCCCTTTAAGGAGCCGCAGCAGGGAATTTGAATTTTTTAAATGCAGCGGGGGCCTGATCAATCCTGATTGGGGACCCCTGCAGCAAGGGGTTAATGTGGGGACACTTCGGGGGGTTAATTTTAGGTGCGGGGGTACTTGGAGTACCCCCCACGGCAGGGCTTGTATGCAGAACTGCCGTGGAGGTCCAGTTCAGGACCCCCTGCGGCAAGTGATAATGTGGGGGAGCCTGCGAGATCATCTCGCAGGCTGTCACTACTCATGCACTGTTTCTCCGTGTTTGACACGGGCGGCCTTGCTGCGTAGCTCAAACGTTGCTCGCAGCAGAGTTAAATTAATAGCGTCATAACTTTTCAAAATTTTAAGCATGTAGGGCTTAAGTTCAAACCTTGTATCTACGAGGCTGGAAATTAATTGGGCTGTTAGTCACTAACAATAAACAGATAGCAGCCCTGTTAATATTCGTGATGGGCTTTCAGACATTTACATGCAGTGAAAAGTCAAGCTATTAAAGGGTACAAGTGAGTATTTTAACATATTGCATTATTTATAGTTATATTTGGTAATGAAATGAAATTAGAATTTTCTTTTTCAGTAATAGTTTTAGTAAAATCACTAACAGTTGAATTCTTTTTTTAAATATGTAAATATATACATGTCTAATTCTGACTGTAAAAATAACATATATATAACTTCTTATTATGAGAGACAAAGCCGTTTTATCATGAAACCATAAATATAAATGTCATCAACATACATTTTTATTATTGCTAGATGAACAGGCTCTTATATGATTTTGTCTATTATTAAATTCCAATAATTTAGTTTGGATATCCATTCCCAATTAAACACATTATAACTACATTATCTGTTGAGCATCTGTGACAATGTGATGCAATTGTTGGGCTCTATTTGTGTCTGAAATTGGAAGTATAACAAGTATGATGTTCTATTTGATCTGGCATCTTGCAATATGTACTGAATACTAACATTCTGTTTTGTCTAAATACTGCTGCTAAACGTGTTTTGATTGGAACATAAGAAAAACATATTTGTAATTCCTTAGATCTAGTTTTTCTCCTTTTTGGATATTTTATTTATTTTTTCTTTAAGACAAATATGTAATATTCACTACACAACGTTATTTCGATGTTATTGGTTTGTTTGGGGCGATTTGTGTTAAAGCAAAGTTTAGAAATATTTAATACAGTGTGTACTCTTCTGTTTATATTTTTATGTCTGCTGGTGACCTGGGCCTTAATTTGATTTTATGGTAAATGTTCTAATATCTAAATAATATCTAAATAATAGCAGTAACCTGGTTATTCATTAACATAATTTCTATTATTATCTATTATTTGTAATATGCCAGCATGCTCTGTAGCACTATGTAGGGCTTAAGTACAAGGCAAGAACAATATTGACACATTGAGAAAGAACAGAGGGCCCTGCCTTTGAGCTTAAAATTAAATGTTCATATTTACAAATACATATTATTTATATTTAGCTAGAAAATGCCCTATGTACATATGTCAAATAGAAAACATCATTAGAACCATGTATTTTGGGCAAACAAAATCTACATTAAAGATCCTTCAAATGTCAATGTATTAATCTTACATAAAGTGTGAAAGTAACTTCTACAGTTTTAACTTCCTGATAACAGTATTCAGCATTTTAGTATAAATTCAGTTTTTTTTGTTTTTACTGTTTTGTTGATGTTTTGTGTACAAATTGTCCACTGGTGATCTGAAGCGTATGACATCCAAGGCTAGATATATTATATGGAAGTTTAGATCCACACTTAATTTCAGAGCCAAATTAGTAATCCATATGCCATAACAATAAAGCCACAAATCTGAAGAGGATTTGCCCCATCTTGTGAAGAGGATTTTGCCACCACAGCTAAAGATGTCCCAATTCTTGCCACACTATGCATTTGTGTCCTGGAGACACAAAGAAGGGAATGTTCTAAATATATGAAACTTTCACCAATTTTGTAGCTATATTGACCCACTGACGATGAAGTGCTACGAATGACATGTTTGTTGATACATAGTTACATAGTAATTAAGGTTGAAAAAAGACTTTTAGCCCATCAAGTTAAACTTTTTAAGATCTCGTCTGATTGATCTGCTTGGATCAATACTCCCTCTCTCTAATTAACTAGGATAACCCTGAATGACCTTTTTAAGAAAAAATATATCCAATCCCTTTTTAAAGTTTTTTATTGATACCGCTGTCACCTCCTCCCTTGGTAGAGAATTCCACAGATTAACCACCTACATGAGTGACCCTACATGTTATAGCTCACAGCTTTATTGAAGTACACAAGTACCTTCACCACCACCACTTAGCAATACTGAAGGAGACCAAGGGAACATATACCACACTAATCTACTCTAACCCATCAGGAGGGAACACAAAAACAGAGAGAGATTAATGGCTGTGTGTTGAGTTATTTTGAGGGCACAGCAAATTTACACTGTTATTTAGGCTGTACACTTACTACTTTACATTGTAGCAGAGTGTCATTTCTTCAGTGTTGTCACATGAAAAGATATAATAACAAATGTACAAAAATGTGAGGGGTGTACTTACTTTTGTGAGATACTATATATATGTATATAGTTCCTTCATTTATTTGTATGTATGTGTATATATTGTGACAGATTCACTATCACACTCAGGATCCGTGCTTTGTTTTCCAGCACCACAATGGAGTACTCTGGAGCCTTTTGTATGGTTTAACAGTTCTTGCGGTTTATTTGTCAACATTAAAGAAAATAATCAAAACAGAAAATAATAATATCCTAGCTTCTCTTTGAAGCACTACCTACACTTTTAACTGCTGTTCCCTCACTGCTCTACTGTAATTAATAATACAGTCCAAAACACAGGCCTGCACACTTGCCTATTTTAGAGTCCACTCTCTTCCGGGTCTGCACTCGATCTGCAGAGGAGCTTTGTCTCTTTGACCTCTTCGGTCACGCTGGACACTCTTCTCAATGTCTCTCAACTGCGCTGGCTGTACATTTCCGGGCAGCCAGACTGGCTTTCCAGGTCTCACTGATCTCTCTCTCGCCACACAGAGCTGTCTCAGGCTTTCTTTGCCTCTTCACAGGCTCTGAACAATCCTCCAACTGGAGGTAGCAGCAGGCCCTGATTGCAGCAACACCCCTGCCTTTTGAGCAGGTTGTTAACTCTCTCACTCCTGGGGAGAAGTCTTGTAGAGCTCTCTTCTGACCCCTGGTGGCACTTTACCACAATATATATATATATATATATATATTTATATATATATATATATATATATATATATATATATATATATACATCACTAATATAGTTGTTATACTGCGAGATTGTTTGTAACGCTCGCAAAATTGCAGCCTTGAAAACTGCAACAGTTGCAGAGTGATTAAAAGCAAGTACATGGCAGAAAGCCAAACTCGTAAATCATGCTTAGTTACAATGCATTTGGCTGTAAATCTCAGGGTCAGCCCCGGGAGGCAACAGCTCTAGCTACGTCACTGGGTAGAGGAGAGATCTGAACTATAAAAAAAATAGGATGTACAATAGTTATGATCATGTGAGAAGCAGAAAAAAGGGAGCCAAGGTCTTCAATTAAAACTGATATATATATATATATATATATATATAGTATATACTAGCGACTTGCCCGTCAAAAATGACAGGGCAATACAATTTTATGCCATGGGAATGCTGTTTAACACACTATGTAAACCTTTTTGATCTCTGAGGACCTTCGGCACTCATTGCGAGCCTCACACTGAGCGCCTTTTATTATTATTACTATTATTATTAGATAAAAAGAGGGGTAGGGGAAAGACAGCGCGCCACCTCCTAGTGCAACATGAGTGTATAATCAAGTCAAAACAACAGTCATATATTGTTTCACTCACATGTGGTGACCCCAAGGTTATGAGGTATCTGTATGGTTTAAACAGGATAGCTCTGGAAGTACCCAATGTCCAATCCTTAGGTCTCCATCCGTAGCTCAGGATACGATCCAGATGGTTTTATAGCAGGTACAGTTGGATCACCAATGCTATTTGGTACACTATTATATAGTGTCTATAGAATAAAATGTGATTCCAACTCCTTAAATCTACTATAGGAGACAATTGAAACACACTAATACAAACAATAGTGTGTTTATCATGTGTTTATTGCACCATAAAACCCTCAATACATGTCATATATGGCCAATAGGGATAGGCACATTAAAATGAATAAAATCAATGATCTAAAAATATAAAAAATATCAAACGCGTTTCGCCCAAAGGCTTCCTCAGTGATATAAAAACATAAACAGTGTAAACATATGTGTATAAGTACTGCTCATCAGCACTTACCAACATCAAACCCTTTCTGCTCTCACACAGAGGCTTATATACCCTCCATTGTTTTAACAATCAGGAAGTGCATCCAAAATGGCGTCGCCCCATGTGACGTGCATCATGTGACTCTTGACAACATCACGTGACCAACATAACAGTCCCAGTACTTCCTGATACATAAACTCTCATCCTATGTGAATGCCCTCTGGTGGCTTTACAGGCACATAACATGTCTTTCTCCAGATATGGGCACATATATATATATATATATGTATACATATATACCCATATATATATACATATATTCACACACATACACACACCTACATATACATATATACATACACATACATGTATACCCCCAAGAAAGGGGATCACCCTGGGGTAAGAATGAATAAATATATATAAAAAAGACATAGATAAATCAGGATGCATATTATTATTAACTTTTATTTGTAACACGCCAACATATTCCGTAGCGCAATACAGGGGATAAAAACAAGGAAAAATACAGCATTAACAACATTCCAAAAATTGAGGACCCTGCTTTGAGCTTGGAATCTTTGCAGAAAGTGCTTTTTCCCAAAGCATCCTAGAAGACTGAAAACTCGCCACTTACAATCTAAAGGGAATGGAAGGGGCAGAAATCAGGGAAAGATTAAACAGATAAGGAATAAAAAGGGTCAGAAGAGAAGTGAAAGTTAGAAAGGTTTTTCATTTAGAGGGAGAGAGAAGGAGCAGAGGTGAGGGCTCTAGCATTTAATATGTTGTCTGCCCCTAGTGGTGAGATAATATATGCAAGTAGGAAATTCAGGTGATTCCCATTTCACTATATATTTAATCAGAAATGGGGTGAGGGGCAGGACTCCCAGAATTCAGAGTAACCAGTGAGGCCTTCTGAAACCAAGATGCAGGTAAAATTTGGGGTCTAAAAAGAAAAACAATAAAAATACGGTATGAGGGACCAATAGAACAGGGAGGGAGAGAGAGAGAGAGAGAGAGCAGTTAGCTTCGGCGTTCATGGCGAGCCTCTCGTCCTGTCTATTTTTGCTCCTCTGAGCACCTTCGTCACTCATGATAAAGAGAGATATATATTTACCTATATTTATTTAATCAATAATTAATTAATTAATTATTTATTGAATAAATTAATATACTTTACCTATTTGTAATTAATATATCTAGCAATCAATAGCAATCAATAGCCTGAAGAGCTAACAATCTGTTTAAATTTTCCGTCAGAATACAATGTACAGTTTGAGTGTTGGTGCCCTGATGATATAGTGTAATGAATGTCCCAACTGTGCATTAGAAATTGGTTGTGTGCGCAAGGGAAATCCGTAGGTGTAGTTGTGTAAAGCAGTATTGTAGCTTCGTAATGTTATAAAAGCTCGCAAGCATTTTCCGTCATTTGTAATAGTGTATTTTGTAGTTCGTTTGCTGCTGTATGAAAGTGCTACGCATTTGGCAGTGTTTTGCAAGGTCTGGGATTGTGTAGCCTCGTTTTCATTTTTTTCAGCGGCCATTTCTTTTCTCCTTTAGACGATTTTTGTATGGTGAAAGTCGTCGAAATCGCCTTAAATTCGTGTTCCACCTCACTCCCAGAAGTCCTCGCTGTTCCCCCATGCTGTGGGTGATGTTTTTGTTGTATTTATTTATATTTTCTTTATGTTTTTTTGATTTTCGCGGTTCGGCCGCTAACCTCGTATTTTTTGTATCTAATTTTTTTTTTTAAATCCCGCGCCTCGTCCTGCGTCTCGTAATTTTTTCCAAAGTCCCGTGTTTTTTTTCAAGTGCTTCATTGCCTTTGTGCTGCGAGTTTAATTGCCTTAATAGCTTGCCTCGCAATGCGAGGCTCACAGACGATGAGCGTTGGCTCGCCTCGCTTCGCGAGGTTTGCAAGCGATGAGCGCCTGCACCGCTCATCGCCTAACTCGTACGCACCACGCAAAGCGTGACGACGTCCCGCAGTTTGACAACTATTATATGTGATATATGTGATATATATATATATATATATATATATATATATATATATATATATATATTGTATCATCATTTTAGGTGGAGTGGATTTGTATGAGAGCAAGGAAGGTGCCTTCCTGGAGCTAAAGCTTACAAGAATATGAGTTCCTTTTCTGTTGATACCGCCAGTTAATAGACAAGACCAAGATACTGAAAAGAGAGATGATTTGGTTTAGTTGGTCATGGTTATTTTGTTTGGAGTGATATATTATTTTATAAGAGAGATCTAAGAAAGACCTTCTGCATCTCTGTGATAACGGTAGTGGGATTCCCAGTGAGGAGTTTGAATGATTCATTAGCAGTACTAGACTAGACAAGGGGGTACATTTATAAATTATAACTGCTCATTAAAATGTGGAAACTGCACTTGAACATGGCTTGATGTCTGATGATATAACTATGGGTGTACACAGTAGATTTGATACTAGTAGCAGTAGATTGTAAAGTGCAACAAATTTACTAAATAATATATTTTTTTATTTTCATAGAAGCTTCAAACAAGTCTATCAATATTTGTTTTTTTAACATAACTATAATTTCAGATAATTTATCTCTAACAATTCATTGCCTTGTGATGACTTTTCTTGCTAAAATAGTCAGGATTTATAGGAATCTCCAATCAAAAATATTAGCTTTATCAAAGCCACCAAATAAAATTAGTTGCAGATCAAACTTTATTTTGATTTTCATTCTTAACATTAACCAATTCTCAACTTTATACCAAAATTTGCAAATTAAGCTACATGACCAGAAAAAGTGGGTATAAGAAGGACACATCTTACATTTAGTACATTAATTTAAACAACTCTGTTTAATTCAACTTTAGTAAGATAATTGGCTTGATGTAGGATTTTCAATTGTTGTTCAAATAAGTCACAGGAGCGTGATCAATACATTTCCCATCTTGTTTTTGCCAGTCTAAAGCCATCTTAACTAAAGATGCGATTGGGTTTGGTGGTTGAGTACAATCTGACCACAACCAAAGTTTAGCCTTAGTGCTTGGTAGATCTTGTTTGATCGGCGATGGTCTTTAATAGGTTCGAATTGCATGAATCCTAGTTGTATACTGCTTGGTGTGTACGGCGGTCGGATGTGCTGCTATTCCCAAAAGCACTGTTCACACCGGTGCCTTGTTGATATGTGAAGGAGGTGTGGAGAAGGAATTTTTGCAAAGCACACAATCTTTAGTGTGTCTAACACAACGTACCCGGACGGTGTCCTCAGTCTCTTGGTTCTAAGACATATGCCGTATATGGTGGTGCTAATCGACGGTATAATGTACGTATAGTGTGATGACGCCTTGTGTTGCGTGTAACCACTGAGTCTGATGTTGTGTACTTTCCACGTGTGCGTGAAGGGGTGTCCCAAAGCACAAGTACCTCAGACCATTTTCATAAATAATGGTATCTTTACAGGTAAAATTCCAATTTAATTTAGGTAAGTAAAATCAATTGATACAAACAAAACCAAGCAAATGAGGCAGACGCATTTCGCTGCTGTAATCTGCATCTTCCACAGTGACAAAAGATTTCCTTCCCCTATTCAGGCTTAGACGGGACTGGTTGTTGGAGGATGAAGGGTTCGGGGTATCCCTCTGGTTTAGAGTAGTCCCGAAATGGAAACCGAAACTATACTGTGAGCTATGCCGGAAGTCGGAGTGTTGCGCGCTTAACTAAAGATGACCAAAATTTATTTAAACAAATATGTGATTTTTTTAGACTGCCATATACATTTCCTAAAGGTAGAATTATTTTTTTGAATATCTTTTCTTTTTATAATCATAGACAAATTCTGTATGAAAAAAAATAATTTGGGATATATTATCATCTTGATCAGACTAATTCTAACTATCGAGGGAAGAGGAAATTTAGACTGACTTTGAAGTAGTTTATCAGTATGAGAAATAAGAGAATTATAATTCAATTCATAAATCTTTGAAATATTGGGAGGTATTAGTAATACTAAATATTTTTATGGGAATGTCTACTTGAAAGTTTTGTAACACTCCTAACCATAGAGTTTCATATTTATTTTGATTAATTAGATAATCAGAAAAAAATTAATAATTTTGGGATAATTTATATCCGGTTCATGTACAAATAACAACAAATCATCTGCATATGAAAAAAACAAAAATAAAAAAATAAAAAATATTTCCCATTTTAATCCCTTCAAATGAATTTCGGACTTTATCAGCTAGTGGTTCTATAGCTTTATCAAAAAGAGGAGAAATAGGACAGCCTTGCTGTGTGCCTCTCTGTAACTCAAAATGATGAGATCTAAATCGATTGATAACAAGAGAAGCTAAGGGATGCATATATATTGTTTTTATAATTTGCCACATATTACCGTGAATCCCAAAATTAGTCAAAGAAGTCATCAAATAGTTGCAATACATATGATCAAAAGCTTTCTCAGAGCCCGATTCAATTGAGCAATTGCAAGTCACTATTGCCTGTAAGCGAGTCCGCAAGTTAATTTGCTATTCAATTGGTGTATTTTTGTCGACTCCAAACGGTTTACGCGTTACAGCCTTGAAAACTTTGCAATGGTTAAACCCGGAACCTCCCGAAGCCTTTGCTCATTCGATTCCGCAAGAGTTACGATGGCTAAAATCGCAAATTGCTATTCAATTGCTCCAATTCCCCAAGGCCGCAAATGGTTTCACACCCATAAATGGCAAATGAAGGAGAAAATCCTACGAGTGCTAGAGAGGACCGACAAGGGGGTTTAACTCTTGTACAAAGCACTTTAAATGAAAATAAAAAATCAATACTGCACTCTAACGGGGAAAGCGATGAAATAAATTAGAATTCATTGCACAACAGTCTCAAGCTCACAAATCGGCAGTAAATACAATTTATTTTTATGTTTCATTTTGGGGTTATATCGATCTGCTGTAATAATGACAGCTTCATTTTATATTGGCTGATTTGAAATGGGAGATTACGGTCTTGCTTAACTGATCATGCTCCCGCCCTGATTTGCTACGTACCAGTGCATGGTTTATGGAGACGAACGGGAGCCCGCAGCACACCAGAAGACATACGGCCTACAAGCCCGCATCTTGCAATTGAATCAGTCCCTCAGTGTCTAAACTGATTATCAAGGCAGATTTATTCTCATTTTTTCCATTCTGTTGAAATTCTTGTATAATTGCTATAACTTTTCTAATATTAGCTGTCATAGTTCTTCCTTGAATAAAATCTGTTTGATCATAATAAATAATTTCCTTCATAACAGCTTGTAGATGATTAGCTAACAATTTAGTAGAGCTCTTATAATCTGTATTCAGAAGAGAAATAGGTATATAATCTTCAACTCTGTCTCCTTTTTTCAACTTTTTAATGAAATATCACTATATTTACTTCTGTAAAATATCTCAAAATAGGAATATGTTCTAAAAAGTATGTATTCATCAAGTCTAATAATATTGGTTTAATACATTTATACATATTCTGATAGAACTCATGTTGTTTAGGGAGTTGTTAAATTACCTTATATACAGTAATTCCTCCTGTGATTTTTTTCTAACTGATCTTTCTTTAACTTTGGAAGGCCAAAATTTAGACTTATTCTCTTGGTTTATAGTTTGTTTAGAATATAATTGAATATAATAATTTGTAAAGGTTTCCAAGATATGCTCTGTTTTTGTATTATTACAATGCTCTTGAGAAATACTAATTATTTGACTATGGCCTTTATCCAGTTTAATCAGATTAGTCATCTTTGACATTTTATTTCCAAATCTTCCAAACTTACTACTCACGCATAAATTTCTCTTTTTCTTTTTTAAATCTTAAATAATTTTGCTTAGAATTGCTATTTTGAAATGTAATATATTAATCTGTGCAATGCTTTCCTTCACTAATATATTTCTCTGTGAAATACAATGAGTGATTATTTCACTTCTAGCTCATATGTCTCCCAGAATAACTGTGAATAATTTTTATGTTGAGCATTATTTACACAGTAATTCTCCCAATTTTGTAAAATAATGAATTAAATTCTATATTATTTATCAACATAGTTGGGAGTTTTCATATAGATGTGGCATTTTTCCTAAAAAAAATATTCTAAAACTACTTGAACTTGTGTGTAATCAGAAATAGTAATATTACCAATATTTCAGGACCCACTCTTATCTACCATTTGTAATGAAATAAAAAGAAAATCAATGCGTGAAAGAGATTTGTAAGATTTGGACATACAAGTAAATGGTAATACCCTCCATATATCTATCAATTGTAATTGACCATCTAATCTCTGAATTATTTTAGTTTCCCATTTATAAGATTTCAGTTGTTTTAAAGGAGATATAATAGAGTTACAATTACTCATCCTCTCTTATTTAGCTTTAGGTGCTATATTAAAATATCCTCCAATCATTAATGTAAACTCCTTGAGTGAGAGCAGTCTAGTCAAGATTTTATCAAAGAGAAGCAAGTTAACCCTGATTAGGGGGACATATAAATTACATAATATAAATTTAAATTATCCCTTAATAATTTGTAGTAATATATAACAACCTTCCTTGTCTAATTCTATAATTTTTGGCGGATAGTCAAGCTCCATTCTAAACAGAATTGCAATGCCTCTTTTTTTCTTTTCATATTTTGTGTATATCCCTTCTTTAATCCAATCTCTTTGCATTTGTTTATGTTCCTTGATATTTAAGGGAATTTCCTGGAGGAGTGCTATATCAGTACCAGCTTTTCTTTAATGATGACAAAACTGCTCTTCTTTTAATTGGGGAATTAATTCCACTAACATTCCAAGTTACTGTCACATTTACACATTTAGATATATGAAATAGTTTTTATAAAAAAAATTTCAGAAACACTCAATTCCTTACAAACTTTCTCAGTTTTAAGCTCAATTGCCTAATATTGACCAATTCACAATATTTAACATCACCCGTAGATAAGCATAGACTAACATATTAGAGCTCATGATGTGGAATATATAAAAATATATTTTAACATTAAGATCTTATATTCCTGCCTCATTGTTTTTCTGTTTCTATCAATAATTTAGCCGGATACAGCAATCTAAATTTTTCCTTTTGTTTGTGAAGTATTCTACAACATTATGAAAATGCTTTCTTTTAATTTGTATTGAACAAGCAGAAGTATTTATATAAATCAACTTAGGAAGTTCTACAGCAGCAAATATTAACAAATTATTTCCTCTGATTGATTCTGGTAGACCCACTATTCTCCTATTATTACATCTACTTCTATTCTCTAGTTCTTCTGTTTTCTTTAGAAGATTCTGATTTTGTTTTACAAACTTTTATATTTGTTGAACCTGCACATATAGTTTATCTGTGAGATTCTTTCATTAATAGTGTTTAAATCACCTTTAAATGATTTTAAATTAAATTGAACCTATTTAATTTAAAGGCATAAAAAATAGAAGATATTTGTTGTGTAATATAATTTACTAACTTTTGATCCCTAAGTTTCTCAGGTGAAACTTCCATGGACTTTAATTGTTGTCTAATTTCTTTCTGATATCTGAATTATTTAGTTTTTTTTCTTTTGTTCTCTCTGTGATTACATTTTCTGTTCTGATTTATTGGAACATGAAACTGCCTTTTCTAATGAGGTTAATTATTTTCTTATATATTTATCCATTAGAAAAAAACAAACATCTTTTTAATTCTATTAATTTGTACCACCAATCTTAAGTTATGTAGAGATAGAAGAACACTTATAGTCCCTATATATAAGGGACTATACTAATAAACAATTAAACTTTATTTAAATGCTACAACAACGGAGCTACCTGGTGATGAGCAATTAAAGCAGAAGTGTGTCCACTCAGTAGATATAATGGCTCTATTTGATATTTTTAATATTTCTATTTCTACATCTGGAATGGTCTTTTAATTAATCTTTCATCGCAAGAACTTATTATTATTGGATCAAAGTTATTTTTTTGGAGCAGATATTTTAGAAGGATTTATATGAAGACCTTGGAGAGGACCATATTTGCTATCTCTATCAAGTGTTAAATTATATATTGAATGGTTAATCAGGGGAGTTTTATGCTGACTTCACTTGGTCAGAATTGAGTTCTACTAACCTAATTTAATAACAGTTAAATATCTATTATTCTGATAAAGTTGACGGTATATCATGTAATTTGGCATACAATTTAATCACAGCATATGATACCTATATTTCAGGGACCATATAAGTGTCTTAAACACTGAATATCTAAAGTTATGTAGAGATAGAAGAACACTTATAGTCCCTATATGTAAGGGACTATACTAATAAACAATTAAACTTTATATAAATGCTACAACAATGGCGTGATATAATTGTTAAAACTTAAATTAAGAAGTGGTCTGAAAAAAGAGAACATAGACCACTATCATCCTCCTACAGGGGAATGTATTGATGCAAGGAATATTTATTTAAATATGCTGGTTATGATAATAGTCCCATTGTATTTTAGGCTATTCCACTAATAATGCCTTGTACACACTGAAAGTATATTCTTTATTTTAAAAAGAAAATTCTCCTGAAATGTCCTTCTTAAAATGAGGTGCGTGTTATACGCCAGAGCATGTTATACGCCGATAAATACGGTAACTGTGAGACACATTAATCTGTTTTGATTATAAACACACACCTACAGTATGTGGCTAACAAACAGTTAACCCAATGCACAGACTGATAGACACCCACTATAAAGCACCCTCCCCTCTGCACAGCTGTGTCGGCTCTCGTAGAAGCAGAAGTGAAAAATGCAGCGTAGGGCCATCATTTTAGTGGGCGTCAAGCCTTAGTGACGTCACATGCCATCCGGACCTTCAGGGGAACAACAAGACATGGTGAGAGGAGGATAGATCAGATATACTAATGCCTTGCTTATGGCATATACTCACTGGTCAACATATAGACCAGTGTTTATATTAGGTTTACTGCTCGTGATCTCACCAGAGGTGGGGGAAATAGAGCATTTTCATAGCCTAAATCCTCTCACAGTCTCACTTAGCTATATATAGCAGGTTAATGAAGGAATAAGATAAGGCAAAATTGAAGCCTAGATATATCTAGACTGGTGTATTTTGTTTCCCAGTATAATAGAGGCTTATGAACAAGCATGTTATATAATAATGAAGATATACTGTAGATATAAATGTAAGGGAATGTATCCCTACTTATATGAGTTCAGTATATACTTTCATTGTGTACAAGGCATTATTAGTGGAATAGCCTAAAATACAATGGGACTATTATCATAACCAGCATATTTAAATACATTTTCCTTGCATCAATACATTGCCCTGTAGGAGGGTGATAGTGGTCTATGTTCTCTTTTTTCAGACCACTTCTTAATTTAAGTTTTAACAATTATATCATGCCATTGTTGTAGCATTTAAATAAAGTTTAATTGTTTATTAGTATAGTCCCTTACATATAGGGACTATAAGTGTTCTATCTCTACATAACTTTAGATATGCAGTGTTTAAGACACATATATGGTCCCTGAAATATAGGTATCATATGCTGTGATTAAATTGTATGTCAAATTACATGATATCCCGCCATCTTTATCAGAATAATAGATATTTAACTGTTATTAAATTAAAGTTAGTAGAACTCAATTCTGACCAAGTGAAGTCAGCATAAAACTCCCCTGACTAACCATTCAATATATAATTTAACACTTGATAGAGATAGCAAATATGGTCCTCTCCAAGGTCTTCATATAAATCCTTCTAAAATATCTGCTCCAAAAAAATAACTTTGATCCAATAATAATAAGTTCTTGCGATTAAAGATTAATTAAAAGACCATTCCAGATGTAGAAATAGAAATATTTAAAATATCAAATAAAGCCATTATATCTACTGAGTGGACACACTGCTGCTTTAATTGCTCATCACCAGGTAGCTCCATAAGTATTATCACTAATCAGCAACTTCCTAATGAGTCCAATAATTTCAATAAGCCTCAAAATAACAGAGATTGTCTGATAAATAGAAAAATGTACAGTTATAAAAAATAAACAATTTTACACACAGTCAAGAATCACAATCCAGACTATTATTTACCATATCAAAGTGAGTAGTTTAACTCTTCTTGTTTTATTTGCCAATCAATAATACATTGTCCAGTCCTTTATAATGCCACTTTTCTGACTGGCCTAGGAACATTTTGAAGTATGAAATGTTTATATACATATATATATATATATATATATATATATATATTACCATATATAATGAGTGTATAGAAAAATATATGTTTTGAGCTGCTGCAGATTTATTTTAATAGTAGTAAATATATTTGGAGCATGTGAATGGAGAAGTGGCAAGACCCTTTTTTTAAGCCAGTTTAAGCTATATCATTTTATTATTATTATTATTGTTACTATGTCCACTTGGAAGGTTTTAAGGATAACCACAGACATTGCAATGCTTAATCTAAGCACCTGAGAACTGCATCAGTGCATTTGTTGGGAGGAGCCTTCTCCCCAGGGTCTTTTCCCACGGTAATTAATCACTTTTTTAATGTAAATTTAACAAAACATATGGCACTGTATTGTTTGCCTTTTCCTTTCTTTAAATTACAAAAGCCCTGGTATTAATGGCAGAATTAGAGGTGTTAACCTATAGCTCAGAGGAAGCCCTGGAAAGTTTTTGAGGTTGCAAGCTAATTTGCTATTCAATTGGCATCTTTTTGCAGGCCCCGAATGGCTTCCGAGTTACGTGTTTCAAAAAATGTCGATGGTTAAACTCATGAATTACAGTCTCCATAAGCCTTTGATCTTTCACTTTTGCAAGGCTGAAATTGCAAATCGCTATTCAATTATTCAATTGCTCAAATTCCCCAAGCCTGCAAATATTTT
The DNA here is from genome assembly GCA_027410445.1 of Discoglossus pictus. Classification (NCBI taxonomy): domain Eukaryota; kingdom Metazoa; phylum Chordata; class Amphibia; order Anura; family Alytidae; genus Discoglossus; species Discoglossus pictus. The sequence goes on along the minus strand of CM050167.1, from coordinate 82,000,065 downwards.
CACACCCGAAAATGGCAGATGAAGGAGAAAATTCAATGCGTGCTAGAGAGGACCCACAAGTGGGTTCAACACCTATTCGTAGCACTGTAAATGCAAATAAAAATTCAATACTGCACTGTAAATAACGTGGAAAGCGATGAAAGACATTAGAATTAAGTGCACAACAGTCTCAAGCTCGCAAATCGTCTGGAAATAAAATGTATTTTAATGTTTAATTTCGGGGCTAAATCAATCTCGGATATCAATATGATAATACATATCAGGCCAGCCATATGAACTAGAACAGTATTGGCATTTATTTGCATAATTCTTTTTTTTGCGGGTTTGCAAGTCTGATCACATGTCGGACCCCCAAACCTAATTGATTGACATGTAACCTCCATGTTTTACTGCCGTAATAATGACAGTCTCATTTTCTATTGACTGATTCGAAAAGGGAGGTTACCTACTTGCTTAATTGATCATGTTCCCGCCCTGAACTGCTCCGTACCAGTGTATGGTTTAAGGTTTTGGCTTTGGGACAGTAACTTGCCGGCTTGAAGAATTGAAAAGCATCGCAATCGGAGACGAATAGGAGCCCGCAACACACCCGCAGACATATAGCTGTTTGCGATTTAGTTGCGGGCGTCGAATTGAATGTGGCTCCTGGGCTTTAAAATTGTAAATTATTTTTATAAATATGTAGTTGTATGTTTTGACCGGATCAGTATCCTATGAACAGGGCATATCTACCTTTTTAGAGCCCCTAGGTAGTTAAGTGGAGGAGCATCTGCGAATGAGTATGCAAGGTATGCACAAACCCAATTTTGCCTTTTCTGTACATGTAAGTTCCCTTTCCTGCTGTAACTGTCTTGTTCTAGGTGGTTAACCACTAGTAGCCAGTCTATGAACTGCAACATTTCATTTTTTTTAAAGAAATGGTGTCCCTCACAGAGAAGTGCCCCTGGGCGGCTGCCTTGTTGGCCTAATGGGTATTCCGGCCATGCCTGTGTATTGGACACTTAAAGGGATATGTAAGTGAGCTGGGTTTCAAATGTTTCCTAATAAACAGCTACTGATTAGTAGAAAAATATGTATTATATCGAAAAGTTGAATGGACTTACATATTTATATGCTAGATACTGATATTTGGATGTGCACACCCCTAGGAAGCTTACATAAAGTGTAGCCTGCAAGGTACAGTATGTGACCTCTAAAGGAAATTATGGTTGCTGGTGTCACAGCTGAAATTGCCCATAAGGAGACAGGCAGAGAGAAAAAAAGCAGACAGTAACTGCCAGATTGTGATACAAAAGTTTCAGTCTTTACTTCCTCCTGATTGGTCAAAAAACATTTTCAAATTGAACACCAGTTTTTGGAGGGTGTTAACACCTGGTTTTGGAGGGTGTTAACCCTATGTTTCAACTGACAGAAATGAAAAGATATTTTGCTAACTTCAAGGTAAGTGTTTACATGCTTATTTTGATATTTGTTCATGCAAATTTGTTTTTTCATACACTACTAATTCTCCTGTATCAGATGCACTCATAATCTAGCTCACTTACATATGCCTTTAATTTTCTGACCACTCTGTAATGAACACAGTGCATTTCACATTTAAATGACAAGGATTTAGAAATCCATGAATATTATCATACTGCATGCAGTATACAAATAAGCAGTGGTACTGTACTTACTCCACGATTATGGCAAGTTGTCTCCCGCTTACATTTTATTTCTTCAGAGATGTTCCTGCACTTTTGGTTAAGGCAGATCTGAAAACATAAAACAAGTTTATTATTTATAGCTCTTCAAGTACCTTAACCAAGTGGTTGCCAAACCTCTCCTCAAACAGGTTAAAGCTAAATCATATCATTTTAGTCAGTCAACTGCTGAGATTTATGAGGGCATACCAAATAAAAAACACTGGGTGCAAATATGTATTTCAATTCTGTAATGCTTTTTTTTTCAACATATAACTGTAGAACCAAATGTAGATTTGGAGAGTTTTCTTCAATGGCACACCCTGGAGCAGCAGAATACTATGTTATTTCTTATAGCCAGATAATATTTACTTTATGCCCCATAACACATGTTAACTTTTGTCCCTCAAATTAAATAATTTAAATAATTAATCCACCCTTTTCACATATTAATTTTTTTTAATGAAAACAACAAAATGGTTAAACATAATGCAATAGCTCTTAAGAGTGACACTGGATGACTATCATGGCACATTAATGTAATAAATTGAATACATTTTTTGGCAAAAGTTTCCAAAGCTTACAAAATGTATTATTTATTATAATAAAACTCTACCCCTAATGTTGGTTCGTTAGATGATTGGTTTCAACTCAGGTTATGATAGCATGGCTTCCACAAAAAAAATCCCATCTCACTCAAATAGATCATTACCAATGCTTCTATTAATCATTATTTTTTTTTGCTAAAATAAAAACAAATCAAACAAAATGCATACTTATTAATTTAAGAGATAGAAAAATAGAAGCTCTGTGTCCTTTTAAGATGTTTCATTAAATACTTACACTCTGTAGACTATATCTAGAATATCTATAGAATATCTAGAACTCTCATTTTATAAACTAAAAAAACACATTATCTCCTAAATTCACCAGACAAATCCTACAACACTTTTTAGAGTATTTTAAAAAAAATAAATCCTACAACACTTTAAACACTCATATCTATCTATCTATCTATCTATCTATCTATCTATCTATCTATCTATCTATCTATCCATCTATCTATCTCTCTCTCTATCTATCTATCTATCTATCTATCTATCGATTCATACACAATTCCATAGAAATTGTTCAAATCATCAGTTTAAGAAATTAACTTATGAACTGATGATATAGACAAAGGGGTCTGTGCAGTATTAGTTGAAGCAATCTTGTGATACTTACTTACAGAAATGCAGTAATACAGTTATATTGAGAGACTACATGTCTGACGAAACTCCAGACTGAACCTAACAACTTTACCGAAAGTATACATCTGCAAATTTTGGTGGGCTCTGGTTGTAAGTATAAATAGTAAGCTTCATTGCACCTACTATATCTTAATGTATTACCTGTTAGTATAAATGGGAAGCAACATTGCACTTACTATATCTAAATGTATTACTGAAGGGTTTGTGGGATGTTTTCAGGAGAAACTTTCTATACCTAGAAGACAATTGATTAACCATTTAGGGTCTATAAGAAACTGTTACATCATCCTTACTGGATGACCTACATTGTGCTGGGCTTTTTGTTAAAACCAAGTACTTTTTTTGGAACTGACTGCAATATGTGTATTAACATAATGATCTATTTTGAATTGTTGAAGAAGATCCCCATATTACTTAATGTTTTTTTTATGTAATATGCCTGCACATTATCCACAAATAGTATGGCCAATAGGTTGATGGAATGCACAAACCATTTCTCCCACTGGCAGAATTCAGATGTAACATAAAATACACATAGCTATATACCTCCCCACTCTATGCTGCTCATGAGAACCACACAAAAGTCCCTCCTCTTTTTACATGTTACCTTCATGGGTACCGGCAACTGTCCTGCAAGTCAAAGATGAACAGCTTTCCTATCTCAAGGCTCAAGAAAGATCAAGTCCAATACAAAGAAGGCACCTCTACTCAGGTAAAAGAGCTAAGTCTATGACCTAGTACTGCCTTTGGCCTGGCTGTAGACAGTACCAGTACCTCATACAGTTACAGGCCCTGAAAAAGGGTCTTGAGTCAATGTTAAGGACCTTCAAGCCTCCACACTCCTATAAGCTCCTGGAGAAGGGCATGTGAATGTTACATAATAATTAAGGTTGAAAAAACACTTTAGTCCATCAAGTTCAACCTTTTTTAGATCTCTTCTAATCTGCAATATGAGGATTAGTTGTTAAATGATCCAGAGGAAGGCAAAAAAAACAAAAAAAACAAAAAACATTGAGACACTGTCCACTGACTCAAAAGGGGAAAAAAATTCCTTCCTGATCCCAGATACTGGTGATCGGATTCCTCCCTGCATCAATACTCCCTCTGTATTTATCCAGGATAACCCCAATAGCCATTTTTACTCAAAATATATCCAATCCCTTTTTTAAAGTTATCTATAAAATACGCTGTCACCACCTCCTTTGGTAGAGAATACCACAGATTAACCACCCTTACTGTGAAGAACCCTTTTCTTTCTTTACGGTGGAATCTTTTACTTCTAACCCCACAGGATGTCCTCTTGTCAGTTGAAAACCTCTTGGCACAAAAAGTTCACTTGACAAATAATCATTGCACAAGTACACAAACAACCTTTACTGTTCAGAAGACATCACAGAACAGATGCAAATTTAATTTGTAAGTTGTCTTTGAATGGGGGTACTGTCAGGTCTCTGCCTGCTTGTCATGAGAACATATGGCTATAACACATAAAGTTAGCCACAGATGATGAGTTGTAAGGAGCTCAGATCAACCCATCTTTGTCAGTTAGCAACTGCTTTGGCCTTCAGATTTTAAATACAGGTAATTTATTGGCTGTAATTGCCGCTATATGCAAACACTTGTGAGTGTTGCTTCTGTATTTCTGAGAGACCTCTTGTGCTTGACCCTTGGTTTTGTTCCTAACCATCCTCTGTCTGTCACTGGCTTACCTTGAACATTTGTACCTGACGTTTACTCTATCTGCCACTTTTTCTATCCTCTAACTGATGTCTGTCCAAGTTGAAAGGACCTCTGGGATCCGAAGATATTGGACGTTATGGCATTAATCGTAGAAACGTATAAATGAAAACACATCTTGATAACAAATGATAATTAAAGTTAATTGTTCATTATCAATTTCCCAAATGTGCTAAAGTGAGAGGCATTGGAAAAACCTTGGAGAACCTTTTAATTTATTACCTATGGTCCTTTAGAGGAGTTGTATAAAAAATATGTTTTTATCCTGTGCTGATATTAACAAAGTTATGCTAATTTATTACGATAATGTTTTAAATGTGTAGATGTTTTAAGAAATCATTACATAATCTATGATGTATAATTATGTGATTTAAAAGTGTTTTGTTTCAGATACTACTGTTTCAGATACTACTAAACATTCATTGCAACCTACTAAGTAATTCTAGCCTTATTCTGGAAAATGAATGGGTAACAATGTTTTACTGATGCTTATTGTGGTTTACATGGCTTACAAGGAATGTATTATTATTTTTGCTCACTACCATACATCACCTTGTTAGATAAGGGGCCATATTAAATTCCCAGCCGTAGTGGCAACTGCAGCAAGACTGCAGGCTTGAAATTATGTGGAGTTACAGATCTATTACATTCAACAATGCCACGACCAACGGACCGTAAACCCTTTCTGCACACACAGGCTGTCAAGGGGCTGCGTCGTGCGTTACGATCCAAACCGGTAATCACGCAGTGCGACGCAGGCCTAACAGCCAATAGAAAGTGGAGAACCTCAATTAATGCTGTAGGAAAGGATTTTTGAAACGGCGCGAAAACCGTAAAGCATTGACTGTGCTGTGGCTGAGGAAGTGAACACACAGGCCTAGGCGTTGGTGGGTTTGGGCGCATTGGAGAGAGAGAGAGAGAGAGAGAGAAAGAGCTTGTAAGTTTTTTTATATTTTGAACTCTAATATATATTAACCCTTAATTTACAACATACATAATTACTGATACCCCATAATTCACACACATAGATTAATACGTACACATAGCTATACATAGCGGTAGGCCACAGCACATCTAAACCTCCCCATACAGTTACTATACTACACACTAATACTCACATTCTTGTTTTACCACATACACATCTACATATATATGATATTTATTTATGCTTATTTTTTTTTAATAAATCATAGGATGGTAGAGGAGGAGAGAGGAACACCGGAGGGGGTGGGGCATGAGGGACCGGCCCCAGGGAGAGAACAGGGAGGCCAGGAACCCCAGGCACAATTGGAAGGGCAGGAGGCTGTGGCAAAGTATAGGGCCACCAATTATAGCTCAGGGGAGATGGACGCCCTCCTTAGGGAAATCCGTGCCCGCTATCGAATCATACATGGTAGGAGAGATGTAAGGGCTAGCCAGAAGGCAGAGGCCTGGTCCCAGATTGCTTCAGCTGTTGCGGCATTAGGGGTCGCTAATAGGGACGTAGAGTCTGTTAAACACAGATATGACGACAGCCGGCTGACGGTGAAGAGGAAAATAGCAAAGGCGGCAAGAGCAGCACGTGCTGGACCTCCAGCAAACATCACATACTGTGCATGGGAGCAGAGCCTGAGGGAGTGGATTCAGCCAGCAGCAGTGGTGTGCCTACCAGGACAGGTGGACACAGGTGTGCCAAGAACTATGAAAATTGAGTATCATATCACACCAAACACATTGGTGTATGAAATTGTGGGGTTGGGGGATGGGATGGACAAAAAACCTGCAGATATCATGATGTTTGTATGTATCTATAATTAAGCTTTTTCTATGGCTGGTGTATACAATGAGCGGTATCCCCCTAGAATTAATCTGGCTCCTACACCCCTGCCCACACACATAGATAACCAACATACAATAGCACTGTAAGCCCTATGGTTATGACTGAAGATATATGGGGCATCAATAACCGTGTAAATCCTGGTAGAAAACATATCATTTTCAGAATTTGGATCAATGAAATGTCTGGCCAATACCTGCAGTTAAAACTGATTTTGAGTACAATTTCCTATTAGATCAAGATTGATTTGACATTCAAAAGCAAGTACGTCTGGGTGTGCGCACTGCAGCAAATGTGGATACATACTCTGTAGGACTAGATGTCCATGTCATATACTGTCCTAACCTGGACCATGTCTCAGCTGCCTATTATCAACCATTGCTGGGAACATGTCACAGATTGATTAGTCTCACACATGGCACAGCAGATCCAGCAGAGCATGTGTCTGATGCACATGCAGATGGCACACTGCACCTGCAATACACATATTTATATGAGCCATGATCCACAATGCTCATTATGCAGGCCATGGTTAAACTGTGTAAAGCGAGCACCACAGTCAGTCACAGGTGAACATGGTGTCAAGGATATGGGAACACATAGCTGTCAATTGTGTAGGGAGACCAACTCAAATATATTTTTTCTTCCATTTCAGTACCCAGGAGAACAAGGCCAATCACAGATAAACAGGGAGAGGCTCCACTGGAGGTGGGAGTGGTTGAAGAAGAAGGCCAGGACATTACAGAGGGCACGGGACCATCCATTCACAATCACCCTCATCTCTGGAGTGGGAATCACTGCCCGGGCCCTCAAACGCCTCATCCAGCCATGCACAGCTGTTCCAACCCCTTCCACCGGCCATGTCGTGGCCCCAGCCATCATCACAGCTGCCACCTGCTACAACAACATTGCAGCCATGGCAGGCCACATCCACTCCCACACAATGGGGTACCCCAACATGGCCTGCCAACATATTCCGGGAACGCTGATTGAACAGGGCAGAATCAATATGGTTATCACTGTTCGTAGATGACGTTCATGTTATTTGGTTTATTGTAGTGTCCAGAGCAAAAACAATGTACTATAATAACAGCTTATGATTGTTCTAACACCTCCTCTTTATGTTTTCCAGATCCCTATAATCTATTTAGGAATCATCATTAAGGTGTGAAAACATACTGTGTGTGTAATTGATTAGTATCACATGATCCATGCTTTCTAGCATCTGTTTAATATAGCAGATGAAGACCATATGGTTGTTGTATGCGCATTAATGGATATTTCTATGAAATAAAGTATTATATGATGTTCGAATTTCACATCCGATTATGGTTCCCGTGGTGTCCTGACCACATGTGACCCTAGACCCTAGTAGATGCTATGCATTATCCTTAAGATGCTGTCTAACATTTAACCCTTTAGATGTCCCATGTTGGACAACAGCCTCTTGCCCTTCCAGTACCCGCCCACACCAAACACATTATATGTATGCACGGAATAAACATATTAACATGTGCAATGTGTATCAAATAAAGTATGATGATGTATTACCGTTATCATTGTTTCTGTGTGTTTGTACCTTATCATGCTCTAGAATCTACCAACTCCAGATTTAATAAAGCTTTATATATATATATATATATATATATATATATATATATATATATATATACTAGCGACTTGCCCGTCAAAAAATGACGGTCAATAAAAGAAAGTGTTGAAATGCTGTTTGTCACACAATGTGAGTGTACTGTGTGCCTCAAGTAACTAAATTCCTCAAAAAGCAGAAATCTACATTACATAAATTAATAAAAACTAAAATCACCAAAAATAAAAAATGTACATTACAGAACAAAAAAAATAAACTAAAGTCACAAAAAATAAAAAAAGGAACATTACAGAAAATAACAAAATACATTACAACCCCCCCTCACTACATATTTTTTTTAAAAATTACACACCTGAAAATGAAATACATATAATACATACATATAATACAATACAACACAATTCAGTAAAATACAATAGAACACAATTCAATTAAATACAATACAACACAATTCAATTAAATACAATACACCACTATCTAATATACATGCCAGTATCTAATATACATGCCAGTATCTAATATACATGCCACTATATATTGTAATATACATCCCACTATCTAATATACAATACTATCTAATAATACATCCCCCTATCTATCTAATATACAATACATGCTATCTATATATATATAGCTACCTTAATTGTAAGCTACAATCAAATAATTAAGACCACTTACCTTTGAGATGTTTCTTCAGATCAGCAACCTACGGTAAAAAGGATTAAAAAAATTAATACAACACGTTTACATGAAATACCTAAAAATTCTAAATATTCTAAATATTATTCCCACCTTTCCACCACGTCCCGTTCCAGCATGTCACGTCCCAGCATGTCACGTCCCAGCATGTCACTTCCTCCATGTTCCGTCGTCCATCTTTGCGTCTTGTCCGGCGATACTCATGTAAAAAAAAACATTACATTAGTAAACATAAACCAAATTTAAATAAACACAATCTACGTTATACTTACCTTTCCGCGATGTCTCCGGCCTCTTCGTCTTCTCCGGAAGCATCCGCGCATGAAAAAAAAAAAAAAAGCTACACACATCCGCCCTGGCGGATGTCTCCGACGCTAATGACCTTCCTATGGAGTGTTCCAGAATAAAATTGGCAATGGCGGCTTCTGATTGGCTGAAAAGGCTGTCTATCAAATTCAGCCAATGAGAAGACCCCATTTGTGAACCAATGAAAAAGTATACACCCCAAAATACAACGGGGATTGGATAACACACCTGTCCATCTTTATTTGAACCAATCCTAAGGCTTTATTGGCATCAGCCAATCACAATGGAATACACCCCCACGCCTTCCAATTGGCTGTACTATTGATTGATATTAACAGTAGCCAATGAGAATGCGCAAATCCTTCACCAATCAGTACGTGAGGGTGTATTCCATTGTGATTGGCTGAAGGCATCTGCGCCTTGTGATTGGTTTAAATAAAGATTGACAGGTGCATTATCCAATCAGAGTGATATTTTAAGGTGTATCCGTTTGTGATTGGTTCACACATTGGCGCCTCCTGATTGGGTGAATTTGATATACATCGTTTTCAACCAATCAGAAAGCGCCATTGCTTGTTTTCTTCCTGAAAAGTCTCCTGGAGCCTCATTAGCGTCGGGGATGTCCGGGAGTGTGGATGTAAGTATATATATATATATTTTTTTTTTTACAGGGCGTGGCAGAAGAGGATCCGGAGGAGGACGGAGACATCACGGGGAGGTAAGTAGAATGTAGATTATGTTTCTTTTATTTTTATGTATGTGTATTAATGTTGTGTTTTTTTTAACAGGTGCCGCGCCGGAGAAGGATGTAAAGAATAAGGACGGGACATGCCGGAAAGGTGAGTAGAATATTTAGAATGTATAGAATGTTTATTTTATAACTGTAAACATGTTGCACTAATTTTTTTTTTTTTCGTAGGTGGCTGATCCCAATGGACATCTGCAAAGGTAAGTGGTCTTAATTATTTTATTTTAGCTTAGACTTAGATTAGTTATTATATAGATAGCATTTATTGTATGTTAGCTAGGGGTATGCATTTTATATAGATAGCATAGGATGTATTGTAGATAGATTATGGTATTTATTTAGATAGATTGGGGATGTATTATTATATAGATAGCATGTATATTATATTATGCTATTTATTTAGATAGATTGTGTGATGTATGTTAGATAGTGGTGTATTGTATTGTAATTGTATGTAATTGTATTGTAATTGTATGTATTTGTATTGTATGTACTGTATTTGTATTATCTGTATTTCCTTTTCAGGTGTGTATTGTTTTTTTTTCTGTAGTGAGGGGGGGGGGGGGTTGTAATGTTTTTTTTTTCTGTAATATTCCTTTTTTCATTTTTTGTCACTAAGGTTTTTTTATTTTGTGTAATGTAGTTTATTTTTTTTGTGAGTTAGTTTTTTTTTTATGTAATGTAGTTTATTTATTGTTTTGAGACTTTAGGCTTTTTTATTTTCTGTAATTAGAGTGGTGGGGGTTAATAGGGGGTAGGTATTGTAGATGTTAATAGGTCAGTGTAGAGGGTGTTTAGTTGATATTTAATGTTTTATTGGGAGTGGTATAGTGCAGTATAGTGTTTATACTTAGTGTCATGATGGTCCTTGAGGACCATCATGGCTCTTATGTGGTTAATGTAGTGTTATAACAGGCCCATAATGGTGTTAATATACCCTTATGGGACTGATGGTGTTAAATAGAGGCTTATGGGGGTCTATATTGACCCCCATGAGTGACAGGGTTAATGAAGGGCTTATGGGGGTCTGTATTAACCCCCATGAGTGACAGGCTTAATGAAGGGCTTATGGGGGTCTCTATTGACACCATGAGTGACCGGGTTAATGAGGATTTTATGGGGGTCCGTATTGACCCCCATGATTGACAGGGTGACAGTGTTAATTTTGTTTTCTTTTACAACGGGTCCTTTAAGGACCTTTACGGTCCTTTAAGGACCTGTAACGCAAGAATTTTGAATTTTAATGGCAGCGGGGGTCTTCGATCGCGTACAATCGGGACACCCACTGCGATGGTTAATGTGGGGTTAATGCAGGGCTCGGAGCTTATCTCGGATCCCCTGCGGTTATTCCGGGTTTCTTATCTCGGATCCCTTTTTGGGTAAGTTGTAGGTGGCTGGGCGGTCCTGGGTCTTTGAGCCTCGTTTTCATTTTTTTCGGCGGCCATTTTTTCTCTTGCTTAGGGGATTTTCGTGTGTCTGAACTCGGGAATTTGGACTTCAATGGAGGTGTAACTTCACTTTCAGAGGTTCTGGGTGCCCCCCCTTGCTATGGGTAAGCTTTTTATGTTGTTTTTGTGAGTATTTGGTGTGTTTTGAGTGTTTTTAGGTGCTTGCAGTTCCGCCATTTTTCGTGCGTGTGGGTGTTTGTTACATTAAGGTTGGTACTAAGGTTAATGCAGGTTTCCAAGGTGAGCCTCGTTTTCGTTTTTTTCGGCAGCCATTTTTTCTCTCCCTTAGGGGATTTTCATGTGTCTGAACTGGGAATTTGGACTTAAATGGAGATGTAACTTCACTTTCAGAGGTCCTGGGTGCCCCCCCTTGCTATGGGTAAGCTTTTTATGTCGTTTTTGTGAGTATTTGGTGTGTTTTGACTGTTTTTAGGTGCGCGCAGTTCACAGTTAGGTGCACGCAGTGGGTGTTTGTTACGTTAAGGTTGGTTCCGAGGTGGGTTTAATGGCTCGCCAGCAATGAGCGCCTGGGGCGCTCATTGCCTCATTCCCTAAGTGCTTTGCGAGGACCCACATTTTCGGAGACATTGGGATGCTCCACCACCGCAAATGCTGCCCCTTGCTTCGCGATGACCCGCATTTGCGGAAGCGAGGGCCTCAGTTGCTGGCATGGAGCGCCGAAGCAACTGAGGCCCTCGGCCGCGGTGTGTGTGTGTGTTACTGGGTGTGAGGCGCCTTTGAGATTTTTTTTTTTTTTTTAATTCGTGTGTGTGTGTGTTAACACAGCCGACAATGGAGCCTCCACCTCCGCAAATGCGGACCCTCGCTTCGTGAGGATGCGCATTTGCGGGGTCGTTGGGATGCTCCACCACCGCAAATGCGGCCCCTCGCTTCGCGAGGACCCGCATTTGCGGGGAACTGCGTCCCTCGCTTCGCGAGGGATGCAGTTCTTGCGGGCTCGCTGCGCGAGCATGCAAGCATTAGCAACAACTCGTATGCTCACAACTATATAAGTGATATATATATATATATATATATATATATATATCACATATATAGTTGTGAGCATGCGAGTTGTTGCTAACGCTTGCGGGCTCGCAAGCCAAGGCCCTCGCGAAGCAGTGGGCGAGGGCCTCACTTGCTGGCATGGAGCGCCGCAGGCGCTCCTTGCCAGCAACTGCGACCCTCGCAAACTTCACATCGCAACGCAAAATACACGACACACCAATTACGACACTCGCTAAATTTTACGAGCAACGCAAACAACATACGACACACGTTAACACACATTACGGCCTCGCAACACTCGGACGCAACTTGCGAACATTACAAAATTCAAAACACAATACATACACACAGCACATACATAAAAAGGTTACCTACAGCAAGAGGTAGCATCCAGGACCTCAAAAATGCAACTTACACCTTCATTTCACTCAAAATAAAAGAGTATAGACACTAAAAAATTTGCTAAGCGAGAGAAAAAATGGCAGACAAACAAAACGAAAACGAGGCTACACACGCAAACACCATACGAGACACGTTACCAGACATTACGACCTCGCAAACATCGGACGCAACACGCCGACATACAAACATTTAAAACACAATAAATACACACAACACACACATAAAAAGCTTACCTTCAGCAAGAGGAACCATCCAGCACCTCAAAAAACCAAGTTACATCTTCATTTAAAAACAAATAAAGCACTTTAGACACTAATAAAATCGCTAAGCGAGAGAAAAAATGGCCGACGAACAAAACGAAAACGAGGCTACAGCACTCTCAACACGTAAAACACCACAACACACTCGCAAAACACCACACAAAACTCGAAAAACACCACGAAGCACAGACGGATAATCCGCAAAGACGCATACCACAGATAACCCGCCATTTGACGCCAATGCGGAAGTACACCACTACGTTAACGGTTTCATCTTGCGCACGCACAGTATTACACTGCACACATTCAGCACGCTTACACAGCAGCTCCACACAACTAATGCTGCAGCAACCTCAAAACACATTGACAGCTCTTCAACACAATGCTTCAAAATAGGTAAAGTATATTCATTTATTAATGTATTATATAGTTCATTGTTATACACCAAACAGCATTAGCTACCTTACAATTTCATTGCCGTCATTTTTTGACGGGCAATTCGCTAGTATATATATATATATATATATATGTGTGTGTTTAGAGATATACTACATTAGTCTTTACCTTCCCAATATAGATGAAAGTGTCAGCCAGAGGGGCGTGAAATCATGAGTCATGTCAATATACATGCAGGGTTGTCTGTAATGACTTTAAGGGCTTAACTATAATGATGGTATTCACCTACATTTATGATTATTAGGCAGTAATGTAAACACATATTGAACAGAATATTTATACCCCTAACAGATGGTAATGAGCACATCTGTTGACTTTAAGGGTAATTTAATTGTTGCTATGTAAAGCTATAGTATAAACATTAAAAGGCTAACACAAATAACATTGCTGATAAATAATATTTAATCTTAGCACAAATAATAACAAACCTACCAACAAAGCCACACCATCACAGGTATGCACAGTATACACATGCTGTGGATATGCAAGGAACATCATGTGCCGTATGTCACATGACATCTGCATTGTAGTCTGCAATTGCAGCTTTACATATATTATATAATCAGTAGTAAGAATCACATATGTCACATGATGCAACAGGAACGATTATGGCACATGAACATAGATGATGCAATGTGACAATAGCATGGTCATGGAATGTCAGGATAGTCATCATCATGCATTGTTCTGACTGTGAGGAATGTGACACATCTCTGCGATCTGTAAGAAACATACAAGGAACATGTTAATATGAACATTACACATGCTATATGAGTGCCTACTTCATCACATACCAAGAAATGCTGGTAATTTCAAACAGATGTTTTGACTGATATGTTCTAACATACTGTATGATACAAGCTATGATACAAGGATATTTCTAATTACTAATGATGTACGAATATCACACCTATTACACATTAATGCATCATTGCAGAGCTACATGTGCTGTTTTACCTTGGACGTGGTCCGGAGATCGTCTACAAGGTAATTTGATCCACCAGGACACGTGCGCTGTGGATCTTTATGCCTTTGGACCGCTTATGCATTACGTATGGGATGTATTCTTGAGAGTGAAAGGTAGGGCTACATTGATGTAGCAGTTGTTCTGTTGCTGTACATGTTGCTTTTCTTTGTCCATATTGTTAAACGATACGGCAATAGGATGTGATTATTGGAGTCACATATTATCCACTGTAATAATTTTGCTTTTCGACATTGAGTTAAAATATGATTAGTGATCACAGATTCTGATCTCATGCAGTACAGATATTCTTGTTACATATCTGCAGGGATGTTCTTATTTCCAGATTGATATGAATTGTATTAATTCCTATTGGATGTGGATTTTCATGATCAGACGATGTGAACTTTACTGGTCTATAGTGTGTTGAGGTTTTCAGATACACGTGTGGGGCATATATAGATTATATACAAAAGAGTTTTAGGAGTTATGTATAATCAAGCTACATTATGGTTACTTCTTATTGAGTTTGTACTTACATGTGAAGTACTAACGAATGATGCGGGCATGATGTCGTGACCCCTGCAGATTATCCACTACAGCGGGAGGTAGAGGCTCTTCCTCCCCATGTAGCAGAGCAGCATCAATGTCCCCAGACAGTTGGCCTGTACTGCTATGTTGTGCAGACAAAAGCAGGCAACGATGATCCGACAAACCTTGTCTGGGCTATATTGTAGAGCACAAACAAGGGGGGTGTAAGCATCTGAAGTGCATCTTGAGTACACCGAGAGTGCGCTCAATTACATTTTGGCATGTCTTATGCGCTGCATTATACCTCTCCTCTGCCTGTGTTTGTGGATTGCTCACAGGGGTCAGCAACCACAGCAAACTTCCATATCCTCGTCAAAGGCAGGAAAGGCTTGAGAACCACTGGTATATGATGTTTATTTGATGAACTAGCGACTTGCCCTTAAATTTGAAGGCTGGCAATGCTGTTTGCCACACAATGCAAGGCTCTCCCCCTCTAACTTTACAGGCCTTGCAATGAGCGACTTTAACTCTCATCGCGAGGGCCGCAATGAGTGGCTTTGCCGCTCATTGCAGGTCCCGGCCAACCCGCCACTTTCATGCCTCGCAATGAGCACCTTAGGCGCTCATTGTGAGCCTCTCCCCCTCTCTACTTTACGGGCCTCTCTACTTCACAAGCTCTCATTGCAGACGTTGCCCAACTTGCCACTTTCGTGTCTCGTGCCTTTGGTGCTCATTGCAAGCCTCTACCCACACTCTGACCCCTGTGTCTGTTTCCCCCCGCCCTGTGTTTTCCCCCCCTTATTTCCCTCCTCCCCTGTGTCTCTCCCCCCCCTCTCTCACCCCGGTGTCTCTTTCCACCCTCTCCCTCTCCCTCTCTCCCTCCCCTGGGTCTTTCTCCTCTCTCTCTCCCTTTGCGGGTCCTATTAATATTTCAGGGTCCACATGAGTGCCTTTGTGAGGGAGAAATTAATTTGGTATCAGTTTCGTGTTTTTGTGTTGCTATTTAATCAGGTAGTGTCTCTTTAATTGCTTTATGCATGTTGCAGCATGGCTTTTCATACTGGCATATGCATGACCATTCAAACATATGATGAAATAATAATTATTCTAACTGCATATTTTTTATTTGGGGATTATTGTGCAAGTAATTGTAATGCCTTTCAATACTTTCCCCATATTTAAAAGTCCACTGATGTGTTTATATTTTCTTTTACAGTGTTGAGAACTTGTCAGTAACCCCTTTGCGGGTCCTATTTGGAGGCCGTAATATTTTTGTCTCCATTTGCGGGTTACGGGTTTGAATGCCAGTGCGTCTTTGAGAATACGTAGCAATTTAATAGGGATTTGTGAATGTAACATTTACAGGCTTGACAGAACAAAGGCTTTGCGCCTACAGAGTTCTAATTTTGCCAACCCATAGAGTTTTTCCGCCTGCAACCCGCAGATCATTTGTGGGTAGCTTTAAGAGGCCAATTTTATAGCCTTAAGCTACCTCTGTTAAGGGCTACGGGTTTTCACGTTAGGGGAATTTAATAGGGCTGATGGTCTTTAGCACAAGATTACCCACATTCTCAGGATCTTATTTAAGAAATACCCTTAATCTGTAAGTTAAGTTTATGATTAATATAAAAAAAGTTACATCTGCTTGCAGAATTACTGGTTGCCTGACTAATGAGCATCTATTATTTTTGATATATTTTAAGCATTTTGATTCAGTATTAAATAATTAGATTTTAAATAATATGCCATGATTATCATGTAAATAATGTAAGTGTAGAATTATGATGATTGCTTGAGGTTATCTAATGTTAACATTATTTATACAATCCCTCTCTGTATTCATTGTGCTAGTGTGAATTTCAGTCAGTTTAGAGCAACTAGGGGAGATATGGGGGTGGACTGCAAGATGTGAGTTTAATACTTTTATCATGTTTTCATATTTTTGCTAATTCTAGCTTTATTTACCTTATTTCTATATGGTTATGCTTACCTTATTTTCTCCACACTTTGTACCATCTTTAACCCAAGCAAATTCTGCTAAATCAGTTGTCCAAAAATCTGCAGTTACACAGGTAGTGTTGTTGAGATAGGGATAAATCAAGGAAGTATTTAAAGTGGTTATTGGTTCCAATTCTGTCAACAAACACTGTGGATATATATGCGTTTGGACTGCTTATGCATTACGTATGGGATGTATTCTTGAGATTGAAAGGTAGGGCTACATTGATGAAGCAGTTATTCTGTTGCTGTACATGTTGTTTTTCTTTGTCCATATTATTTAACGATGAGTTTACACATGGCATCAGTTCTGTAAAAGCAATATGATGTGATAATTGGAGTCACATATTATCCACTGTAATCATTTTGCTTTCTACATTGAGTTAAAATATGATTAGTGATCACAGGTTCTGAGCTCATGCAGTACAGATATTCTTGTTACATATCTACAGGTATGTTCTTATTTCCAGATTGATATAAATTGTATTGATCCCCATTGCATGTGGATTTTCATAATCAGACAATGTGAACTTTACTGGTGTGTTGAGGATTTCAGATACAAATTTGGGGCACATATACATTGACATTGTGGGATATATAATCCCCTACATTTATCTATGCTATTGATGTTTTGAATTGTCAGTACTTATTATGTGTATGGGAATGTGTGCTTACTTACCTGTAACTGATAGCGTTCCATGTTCTAGTATATTTATTGTTAATCAATAGTGCATCATGAGATATACATTATATCAGGAAACCCACCTCTACTGTGGACTGTTTGATATTCTGTATGAAAATGGGGATGTAGAAAAGAGTTTTAGTTGTACTTACATGTGAAGTACTCACAAATGATGCGGGCACGTTGGTGTGACCCCTGCAGATTATCCACTACAGGGGGAGGTAGAGGCTCTTCCTCCACATGTAGCAGAGCTGCATCAATGTCCCTTAGACAGTTGGCCTGTACTGCTGTCCTGTGCAGACAACAGCAGGCAACAATAATGCGACAAACCTTGTCTGGGCTATATTGTAGAGCACCAACAAGTGGGATGTAAGCATCTGAAGAGCATCTAGAGTACACCAAGGTGCGCTCAATTATGCGCCCCATTATACCTCTCCTCTGCCTGTGTTTGTGGATTGCTCACAGTGGTCAACAATCACAGCAAACACTCATATCCTGCATCACCTGATGTAAACAAAATGGGAGATGTGGATATTAATAGGATGTTGGAAAGTTTGTCAAAGCATATGAACCTATACCTAATGATTTATCTATTGTTCTTTTTTGTATATGTTGTGGTGAACTTCATACTGTTTGGGCAAGCTAACACAGGGTTATGCACAGCAATGAGCAATTATGTTATGGCTCAGGTAGTATTACTCCCTTATGCACATGTGAAGATCAGAACAATAAAGGGAAACATAATGTATATGTTATTATATCCAGTGTTTACCTGAGATTACTTCTGGGTAGTCACTAAGTAGCCAACCAGATATAATCAAACAATTTGAGAGGCTTGGCTGAGACATTCCTCCCACTATGCTCAGGGTGTTCTGAAAACTACCAGAGGCAAGGAGGTGTATTGCGGCTAACATCTAAGTCATTCCTGGTATAGCTCCGTTGGTCTGTGCGTGAAGCTCAAGGTCCTCACTCCGGACCGCATAGAGCTCTCCAAGACTGGCACGGGTCCGCCTAAAACGCTCATACACCTCTCCATCAGTTAACCCCTCTAATGTGAGTTTATCCCTGTATACATTAAGTGCCTGGACCCTCCTTACAGGCTCCCGGACCTGCTCACTTCCCTGTGCCTGTTGCTGTGCTGGAGGCAGCACTTCCTGGGCACCCAGTTCTTGTTGTGCCCCTACCAACAACTGATCACCCACATCAATGTCGTCCTCCCTGTCTGCAGGTGCCCCAATATCCCTCTTTCCCTGTGCTATTAGAGCTCTCTCCCCTCCCTGATCCTCCACCATGATACTATGCATGGCCTGTGGTAATTAACTTGCTTGGCTTGGTTCTGCCCCAGCATGGATCACATTACCACTCAAACCCTCATTCTTCCCAGACATTCCTCTCTGCCACTTCCACTTGCACTCCTCAATCACACACCTTGCATCCAGATCTCTATCATGCTGTGCAAACAATAGTATCTCAGATGTGACCATCATCCATATTCTCATGCATCTCTCGGTCATATTTAGAATCAAATGCTGTTTTAGTGGTGCTGATGACTTGTTGGGGATGGGGTTATATAGCTTGTTGATTACAGCACCTGTTAATAGGCAGGTAGATTTCAGGTTTGGAATTGGTCACCTGTGGATCTGAGACTTATCTGGCGATCACAGCTGATGATTGCTCTGCTCCATATATATATCACACTCACTGTTTGATGCAGGGTAAACAAATGATGTTACTGACAACGGTATCAGATTATTTATTGATTCAGGATGTCTCTGATTGTATTTGTATAGTTAATGTTTTTATGTTTATTTTGCTGTAGTGACAGGCCTCAACATGGCCATTACTGTTCACATGTATTTCTTGACCTGTGATTTTCATTTTGATTGATATATTACATTGTTCTTGTGTGCCTCAGTGTTTGCTAAGTGATTATATCTCCAACAGTTCAATGATTGTACCTGGTTTTGTATAAGTGTGCTATCTCTTTAAATGCTGCATCAATTCTTTTTGGCAATGTGTATAGCAGTGTTTCACAAGCTAATCCTCAGGGCTAGCCGGACAGGTCAGGTTTTCTATTTAACAGTGTGCAAACACAGGGGAGGCAATTATTATTCAACAGGAGCCTCTGATTTGTGCACCTGGTTTGTCATGGTAAAGGAGTTTATCTGGCCTGTCTGGGGAGTCTGGAGGAAAGAATTGTGAACCACTTGTATATGATGTTTATATGATGAACTAGCGACTTGCCCGTCAAAAAATTTGGAGTATGGGATCCTCCTGATCTGTGGTGACTTTAACATGTCATGGACCAGGAGCTTGATAGACAAGGTAAATGTAAGTTGACGTCATTAAATAATTTAAGTAAAATCGCAACAGATTTCTCAGGTATGGAGACTAATGCACCCAAGCGACTGCCAATTCACTTTTTACTCTAATAGATTTTCCTCGTCATCTCGAATAGATCCCATTTTCTCCGATAGGGCCACGATAAGTTTGATTAAAAAAATAGAAATAGAACAGGCCCCCTGGTCGGATCATTTAATGAACCTTTTGGTTTTATATGATACAGTAAAAAAAAAACAGAACAGGAATTGGAGACTGGATACATCACTATTAAAAGATCAGGAATTTATGAAAGAACTAAAAAAAAAACTAGGGAATTCTTCAAAATAAATGAAGGAACCGTGGGCTCACATAAAACAATATGGTGCACATACAAAGCCTTCATTAGAGGCATATTAATTGCCAGATCAGCAGAAAGAAGGAAACTAAGAGGAAAACCCCTAAAACTGCTGTATATGGAATTAATAAAGCTTCATCAGCAATTACAAGCCGATAATTTACTGTGGCGCTATCGTCAAAATCACTTGAAGTTCGGCAGTAAAACGGGGACATTTTTGGCGAATAGACTCAAAAAACAACGAGAGCAAAATAGAACAGCCAGAATAATTGACCTGAAAGGAAAATATCAATATCATCCAGATAAAATTGGGGAGGTTTTCCTAAACTTCTATAGGAAGCTATATAATTTGGAAAAGGACTCATAACTTATAGGCCCCACTAAAGTGGATATATCAAAATTTTTGGATGGGATAAATGTACCATCCCTCTCGGAGCTAGAAACAGCAATATTACAGAGTTAGAGGTCTGTGAGGTAATTAACAGTAACAAGAGAAACAAAGCCCCAGGGTTAGATGGGTTTGATGCAGCCTTCTTTCAACTTCTTCTTCCAGAGATTAAAGAACCCCTATGTAATGTATACAATGATATTAAAATATCTGGGGAGATCCCAAGAGAAATGTCAGAATCTAAAATAATAAACTTATTAAAGGAGGATAAAAACCCAGATGAATGTAAAAATTATCGACCAATTACTTTGATAAATATAGATTTGAAGACCTACTCAAAAATTTTAGCAAACAGACTAAAAACGGTCATTCATAAACTTATACATACAGATCAAACGGGCTTTGTTCCAGGGCGTCAAGCCTCGGACAGTACCAGAAGGCTCCTAAATATACTCGCGCATGCTAAAGCCAGGGAAATGCCCATATTGGCCCTGTCAATTGGGTATTTCTAGAGGCCGTCCTGGTGAAATTCGGGTTGGGAGACTTTGCCCTGAAGGCAGTTAAAGCTCTTTATGGGGAAACAAAGACGCGCATAGTCAATCCTGATTTTGAATCAGTATCTTTTAGTATAAGCCATGGCACGCGCCAGGGCTGTCCCCTATCCCCGCTCCTATTTATCCTGTTTCTGTAACCGCTGGCAATACGTATAAGGGAAGAGGCGGATATCAGTGGAGTTAGAATAGGGAAACATGAGTTTAAACTATTAGCATACGCGGACGATATAGTAGTAACATTTACAGAGCCTGTGACATCATGTCAAAAGTTCTTGGACATTCTGGAGGAATTCAGTAGAATTTCCTACTTTAAAATAAATCAAACTAAGTCCGTGCCTTTGAAAAGAGGATTAACGATAGAAGATAGGGATGCTCTAGAGCATATGCTACAGTGTAACTGGCATTCAAATAGTATCACCCACCTAGGAATCAAATTCTTATTCCAATTGGGTAAGTTGATTAAAGCTAATTTAGATGAAACCATGAGTAAAATAAACATTACCTTGACCAATTGGAAACAACTAAATGTATCATGGTTAGCTAAAATTGCAGCTATCAATATGAATATCATCCCAAAAATCACTTACTGTCTGAGATGTATTCCGGGAGCGCGGGCATATAACTACGTCAAAAAAATACAAGTGCAGCTAGATAAGTTTATCTATGGTGGGAAGAAACCCAAGGTGGGAAAAATAATAGCAAATCAAAAGGTCGAGAAAGGTGGGTTAAATTCCCCCTGTATATTAGATATTTACCAACAAATTTGTATAGCACATCTTATTAGCTGGAATTTAGTAAAGGAACAACCTAGATGGATGGAAATTGAGGAGGCCTTATTAAGAAATATTAAGATCCATTCCGTGTTGTGGCTACCTAGCTTGAACGAGACAGTGATTAGAGATCTCCCGAAGAATTTGGTTTCCCTAACCAAATTTTGGTATAGAAATAGACTATCCATGCAGCTAATTAGCCTTCCCTCACTGGCTGCCCCAATTGATACATTGGAACGTGGGGGCTCTAACCCAATATTTACATCTCTGAAAATCAAGGGTGACACACCCACAGCAAAACTGTTCGAAGATGGACAACTTATAGACCTACAAAGGATGTGTAGGAAATTTGGAGATATAAAATTGACTTGGCTAGAATATGAGTGTATTAAAAAAAGACTAGTAGTCTGCAGTTACAGGATCTCACAACATTTAAAAACAACTAAAATGGAAGATCTAGTGATAAAAAGAGATAATTTACAAACTATTTCGAAATGTAATAAAATTATAAATGAGAACCGCTCACTTAGGAAAAGTTCAGGTTTGATGTACTGGGAATCAACTATGGGAGAAACCTTTGAAGCGATGGTATGGTACCAAAGCTTAAGAACGGTAAAAAAAGCAGCAGGTCTGCCAAGGTATATAGAAATGTTTTTTAAGCGTTTGAACAATTGGTACCTCTCTCCTGAACGTATGAATAAAATAGTCCCAAAAAATCAAAGTACCTGCTGGAGAGGCTGTAATCAGTTGGGAACATCGTTTCATATGTGGTGGGAGTGCCCTAAAATAAACAGGTTTTGGATAGATTTGTGTCAATTAATAGAAGAAATATTAGCTCAAGAAATTAGGTGCTCCACTTCATTGGTACTGTTCCATAGGAATTTGGAGGAATTCCGTGGTTCAGATGGTATCTTGATATGTCATATTCTGTTAGTAGCCAAAAGTTTGATAGTAAAATCTTGGAAAAATACCCATGTTCCGTCAAGAATACAGCTGGTGGCAGCAATACGAGAAAATAGAGAGATTATTGATCCCATAGACAAGAATTGGCTGATGGAAACAGGTACCCGTTTCCCTTGGCAGAAGTGGGATAAATTTGCAAGTTCTATTAGAGTATAGACAAACAGGACAGGATCATAATTTAGCAATTATAAAAGAGGTAGAAGGGGAGAAGGAAAAAAAGGGAGTAGTCAAGGAAAAAGACTATAAATCATATAATAGGTAGATTAGGAACCCAAACTCTTATCCCTCCAGCAACAACCTATTGGTAGGTCATCGGTTTGGTACAGTGTGAATGGTTTATGTGTTTCTTTTTCTTTCCTTTTCTTCTCTTATTTCCTTTTGATAATAGTCAAATATTCTGTAGATACATTTTATTGGAATGAGGGCGGTACCGGAAGTGGAACATACACCGGCTCGCAGATGAGCTGGTGGTAGGAGAGCTGGGAGGTCATGTCCTGCAGACAGCAGTAATCCTGAGCCCACATCGGATCCTGGATCCAAGGTTATAACGATTTAAATACGCCTGGAAAGCCTCAAGAAGGACCATTCTATCACTATGCAGCTAAGTAAAGATTTAAAAAAAAATTTTTTTTATAAAGAATAATTTATCAGCTTGTGCAATTACCCTATATACTTCCCATCCCTCCTCCCAAATATGCCTCATAGGTCGATATAAATAAAAATGATAAGTACCTAAAGATACTAGTACTGATATAAGGCGGATTTAAGCCAAAAAGTCAAACCTCGCAGAGTATAGTAAAGTCGGAGGACGGAGACGATCCCCGTGAAGATCTCGCGAGAATACGAGCAAACCGCGCAAAAGGGCGCGAAGGAGAGAGTTTCCCCGCGAGAGAGCTCGGGAGACCTAAAGGAGAATAAGTAAGTGAATATTGAAATACATAAAAGTCCTAAAAAAAAAAAAAAACAACGGTGAACAACAGAAAGAGGCATATTATGCCATAAGTATAAAAGCCCCAGAAATATTAAAACCCGCTAAAACTTGCAAGGGAGCTATATTGGGGTATACAAAGATAAAGGACTATAATAATATATTGAGGCAGAGGAGGTAGAGGAAATTGAGGAGAAAGGGTTTAAATGATAAACAATAATAAGCTGTATAAAAATATGATAGAGATAAGAGGCGGGAAGATGAAGATATAGAAAGAACCCTTCTAAGACATTACGAAAGGTCATCCACTAATTTAAATTATAAAAGATAAACAAAATTAAAGGACTCTATATAAAGAAAGGAGGAATAAAAGAGGGGAACAAGAAAGGAGAAGGAGGATAGGAAGAAGGGAAGGAAGAGAAAGGGAGAGAAGAAAGAAGCGAAAGTAAAAGAAAGAGATAAAGTGTAGTGGAGAAAACTAAAAACTACAAAATCTCAGGAATACCTCCCAAAAAAACAATAAGATGGCAAATCAGAAACCCTCAAATACAATAAAAATAAAAAGTAAGGAGAAGAAAACAGGTGCCCCAGAATCAAATCAATTCTTTTCCCCAAAACAAAAAAGTAGTATATTAGAAACAACGCAATCAGAATCATCCCTATTGGAACAATCCATAACTTCCTCCCCGAAGAAAATAACATATTCTCTCCATGATAATACTGAAATACAACAAGAGGAACCATTAACCTATTTAAAAATGAAAGACCTTCTACAAGATTCCCAAGAAAAGATCATGTTGGAAATAACAAAACAGCTGAGGGAAAATACAAACTCAGTAAAAGAAACTAATAAAAGAATAAATGAATTGGAAACCAAATGTGATAAACTAATCATGGATAATAATGCATTATTGAAATATACAAACAAATTGGAATATAAGATTGAAGAACTAAATATGAAGATTAATATCATGGAAGACAGATCAAGGAAAAAAAATATTAGAATAAGGGGAATAAATGAAAACATATCCGAAAAAGATTTACGGGGTTATATCAAAGATCTATTTACTAACTTATCACCCCAAACCTCCAAAGATGAAATGAAAATAGAAAATATACAAAGGATTTCCCTCCCTAGAGGACTAGATAAAAATATACCAAGAGACGTTATAGTTAATCTTCAATCCATTAACTATAGAGATACAATAATCAAAGCTAATTACATAAAAAGGCCAATGGAGGCACCATATGACAAAATCAAAATATTTCCGGATCTGTCTAAATATACCTTGGATAAAAGAAGAGAATATACGGCAATAACACAAAGTTTAAGGAATGCAGAAATTAAATACAGATGGAAGTATCCAACGGGATTATATATAATGGAAGGAGACTCCTGGAATAAAATAGACTCTGTTAAAGAAGGACATATGCTGTTACAAAAATGGAATATAGAAGTAGACCTCTCAATTAATCCCAAAGACAATATCCAATTAAATTTAAAGAATCCGGAATGGGCCTTGAAATAATAGAGGTTAAGGAGGAGAGGAAAAGTCCCTTGAAGAAAATGCATTGTTATGGACTGTTTATTTTTTTTTTTTTTTATTATTTTTTTTTTTTCTCTCTCCTCTCCATATTTAGGGTTGGTCCACTTATTATAGTGGATATGTAGGGGTTCATAGAATATAGCAGTAAGAATAAGAATAGAGATACTCACCAAGAGACCACTAATATTACGGTAGTGAATATTGAGCACCTTAATATGAAAGCACTTTATAGAATTTTATAGTTTATATTAGGATATAAAACACTTTAATTAATTATATGTGGATTGGAAATACTATATTATATTTGTAAACATAAGCACTTTACTTATGCACTTTATAGAGGTATAGAAATTTAAAATGGCATTGGAAACACTGTATTTAGATAAAGGAATGGGATTTTGGATAGTTGTATGGATAATATATAACAGGTTTTAGTAAGAATAAGTTTACGAACTGGGAAAATATAGAAGGAATAAAAAATACCCACTATATTAGAGTTTAGGAAAATTTCACTTTTATCTCGTTGAGAGAACACTGAGGAAATATCTCATGGTGGGAAAATTAAGCACTTTATTTGATATGCACTTTATAGATTTATAGAATGGTTTAATAAATTACTATTCACTTTAAAAATTATAAAGAAATAAAATTTTAGAATTTTTTGGTATATGTACCGAGGAGAATCCATACTTGTTTTTTGAGAGAAAAGGAGGATAAGAGAGTAAGGAAGGGTAAAGTAAGGGATGAAGGTAAAAGAAAAGAGAGAAAAGATATATCAAAGAGGCAAAGGGATATATGTAAATACTAATACTAGTTCTCTCAATATATTTCAATCTTCAAGTTTGGGGGGTATAAGGACCAGAGAAAAATGGTATGGATTCCCTCTCGAATAAAGGTATATAGGGGGATGTATAGATATTTCGATTTTTTAGTGTAACAGGTTAAGAGAGTAATGTATCAATATGCAGATTAATAAATGAGTGTTAAATCATGATAGAAATTGTTTATAGAATATGTATTATAATGATCTGTTTCGGGAGAAATATGAAGTGATGAGATGGGAGGAGGCCGCCAGGAGGGAAGGGTTCAGTAGAATGAAAAAGGGTAAGATGACACTATTTAAAATATATTATAGGGGAATATTTTGGTTACGGTGGACAAGGATAGTTTTTTTGCTTTTATCACTTATATTCCCCTAAATAGTAGTAGTTGGATAAAAGATTAAGAAAGAATAGAGGGACAAGGAGAGTAAGAAGAAAAAATTTAATTAAAATACATAATGACAATATTTAAGAAGGGCGTAAATCAGGGAAATAAGATCATATGACCTCCCAACTAATGAACTAGTAAGTTTATTATAATTCCTAGCAATTCCTAAAATTGGCATAACAGCCCTTATTAATTGTTTAGAATGAAGGGCAAAAATATGAAAACAAGTAAAATTGGACTTATTTTAAGTTCCAAGGAAATAAAGCCCAAGATTTGTAAGAATGAACGAATGAAGGAAGTACGAATGAATGAAATCCCGGGAATGCGAATGGCTCAGGTTCAACAAT
Organism: Discoglossus pictus; assembly: GCA_027410445.1. NCBI lineage: Eukaryota > Metazoa > Chordata > Amphibia > Anura > Alytidae > Discoglossus > Discoglossus pictus. Next base: position 81,973,086 of record CM050167.1, on the reverse strand, counting down.
TGATGAGAGGTGAGATGGAATTAGATATATGGACACAAAAGTGGAAGGTTAATGTAATAACTATAAACAATGGTTAAAATAATAACTCATAATGTTAATGGACTTAATTCACCAGCAAAAAGGAAAATAGCTTACAATAATTATATAAAAAATAAAGCAGATATTCTTGTACTACAAGAGACACATTGGGGAAACGATACCTTAAGATATGTAAATAATAAAAACTTTAATATTAAAATAGATTCAACATACAATAAAAAATCTAGAGGAGTATCAATTTGTTTTAGTCACAATATAGAAGTCTATGAGGAAGCTAAAATTATTGATCCCCTAAGAAGATATATAATTTGGTGTGGCAAAATAAATGGAGAAAATATGACAATAGCCAATATATACCTTCCAAATGTAAAACAAATTAGATATCTTAAAAAGATTTTGAAAGAAATAAAAAAAATTAGAAAGGGACAATTAATAATTGGCGGGGATTTTAATATGGTGTTAGATCCATTAACAGACAGAATAGGAACAATTAAAAAAAATTCAGAAAATCAGATTAAAAAAACGTCTAAAGACTTTGGAAAAATAGTATCAAACGACGACCTTTATGACGCATGGAGATTACTACATCCATATGAGAGGGACTATACATTTTTCTCAAATCGTTTTAAATCCTACTCAAGATTAGATTATTTGTTAACAGATATAAATACAATAAGACAAATTAAGGATATAGAAATAACAACCGCTACATGGTCAGATCACTCAATGGTCTGTATGAATTTAAAAGAAGAAAAGAGAAGCAAAAATAAAAAAAAATGGAAGTTAGACCCTATCTTATTTAAGAATGAACAAACTATGGAATTCTTAAAAAAGGAAACAAACAAATTTTTTAAAATTAATAAAAATACTGTAGATTCACCATCCATGCTTTGGTGCGCATATAAATCAGTTATAAGAGGACAAATGATATCACGGATGGCAGTAATGCATAGGGAAAGGGGGAAACCCATGAGACTATTGTATATAGATTTGGAGAAACTAACAAGAGAAAATAGAGTGAACCCATCGGTGGAAAGAACAGAGTTGATTGCTAAAAAGAAAGCCCAAATAAATAAAATATTACAAAATCAGGTTGATTCACTGATGTGGAAATTTCAACAAACCAATTTTCTAATGGGTAATAAAACAGGTAAATATCTGGCCAATAAACTAAAAAGACAAAAAAATCAAAATAAAATATATAGTTTAAGAGGCACAGATAATGTCTTATACACTCACCCTGATAAAATATGTGATATTATGAAGATGTTCTATAGTTCATTATACAATTTAAATAGTAATACTACATTTAAAAAACCTAGTAAAGAAGAGATAAATACATTTCTGAGTGAAGTAACTCTACCAAAATTACAAGAAGAAGATCAAAGATTTTTGGATCAAGATATTTCTTTGAAAGAAATAGAGGAAGTAATTAACAAAGCAAAAGTTAACAAAGCCCCAGGTCCAGACGGATTTGACCATTTATATTTTAAAATGTTTCAAAATGAAATTGGCGAACATTTGCAAAATATGTTTAATGAGATTAAAAATCACGGAAAAATGCCGTCAGAACTATCAGAAGCTAAAATAATTAACATTTTGAAACCAGGGAAAAATCCAGAAGAAGTAACTAGCTATCGCCCTATTTCCCTTATTAATATAGATTTAAAAATATATACAAAAATCATGGCAAATAGATTAAATAAAATTATTCCAAAGTTGATACATTTAGATCAATCGGGCTTTGTACAAGGCCGTCAGGCATCAGATAACACCAGACGTCTAATTGATCTAATGTTTTCCATTCGGAAAAAAAGGATCCCCACACTAATCCTGTCATTGGATGCAGAAAAAGCATTCGACAGGGTTAGTTGGGAATTCATGAATGCAGTATTACAAAAGTTTGGGTTCACAAATTTTGCTTCTAAAACAATTAAAGCTATTTATAAGGATACAACAGCTTATATTGCAGGTACAAACTTCGAAACAGAGAAGTTTGGGATCAGCAACGGAACACGACAGGGATGCCCCCTTTCCCCATTGCTTTTTTTGTTATTTATGGAACCATTAGCATCATTAATTAGGAAAGCTGAAAATATCAAAGGTATCAAAATAGGTAATAATGACTACAAAATAATGTTATTTGCGGACGATATCTTGTTAACATTAACAGATCCAATAGGATCCTGCGCCAATTTACAACAATTGTTAATAGACTTTGGTAGAGTTTCTTATTTCAAAATAAATCCTTTGAAATCAGATATTATATACAAATATATAGAGCAAGATACATTAAATAAATTAAAAAAATTATATGCGTTTAATTGGAATACAAAATATGTCACTCATTTAGGTATTAAATCTAGCTTCCAAAATAATAAAATTATAGCAAATAACATAACAGAAATATTAAAACAGATTAGAATACTTTTATATGATTGGAATTCAACAAGATTTTCCTGGTCGGCTAGAATTGCCATAGTTAATATGAGTATTGTCCCCAAAATAACATATCTAATGAGCTGTGTCCCGGAGAAAGTCCCGGAATATATCATTAAAATAATACAGCAAATAATAGACAAATTTGTTTATGCTGGGAAAAAAGTGAGAGTTAAAAAAACTATAACAAATAGAAAGTTCGATCTGGGAGGTATGGGATCTCCAGATATGAAAAGGATCAGCGAAAATATAGCAATATCTCACATAATTAATATGAATTTACAACATAGGATAATAGGATGGAAAAACATTCAGGAAGATTTGGTGGGAATTATCCCAATAAGAACACTGCTGGGTAAATTTAATGGAAAAGAAACAATATGGGATAAATTACCAGAAGGTATAAGATCTATTATAAAATTTTGGGGGAAAAGTAAAATCAGAGCAGAGCTTTTTCATATACCTTCCGATACTACACCTATAGATATACTAAGAGATGAATCATTTAATTTAGAAATAAATCTATTGAAAAAAGCATCAATTTTGTATATAGCTGATTTATACCCAGCAGGCAGTCTATTAAAGCAAAGGGAACTTCAGGAGAAAGGAGTAACAAAATCCTTTTCATGGATAAATTATGGAACATTGCTAGAAAAAATGAAACAAAAGGGATTTATATATGATAAAATAGATAAATTGCACGACCTGGAAGCAATTATGATTAAAGGTCAGGTGAATCATCTGGTATCAAAAATTAGTAAAAGTAGGATTAAACTAATGAAATTTGAGAAAACTAAGAGTATAAAAGACTGGGAATACAACTTCAATATAGACTATAATGAGCAAGAATGGTTAAGGGCTCTAAAGATAATAAAGAAATCTTCTATTAACACCATGTATAGAGAATTGTACTTTAAATTAATACAAAAGTGGTATTTAGTACCAACAACTATGAAAAAGTTTGATTCCCAACAATCATCATTATGCTGGAAGGGTTGTGGTAAAGAAGGTAATACACAACATATGTGGTGGGAATGCGTTAAGATAAGGGCATCTGGGAAGAATGTTGTGGATATTTGACCATAATCGCAGGGACAAGATGTCCGTGTTCCCCGGAGTTGTTATTATTCCATATAGGGATAGATACATACTTCCCCAGTAATACATTTTTGATATCTCACATATTATTGATCATTAAAGCAATGTTAGTTAAATATTGGAATAAATTGGAAATTCCTAAGTGGAAAGAGATTATTAATAAAACCAATTATAATAAAGATCTGATGAAAGAAAATACATATGAACAGTCCAAGAAAATAAACATTTTTAATTGGACTATCTGGGAGCAGTATATGGAAGAATATTAACGGGGAACATGGAAAAAGATACAATTGAAGCCAATGTCTATTATGACTGATGAAGTTATAAACGCTGTCAAATCGTCCAGAGATTAAGGAAAAATTTCCTACTACTTACCTTCTTTAGAATCAAAAATGGGTATATTTTGTCTATAGATATGTCTATTTCTATTGCGGACCGTTTTATTGAACCTGGTTGCTTGTATTTGTTGGGTAATTGTATGTATGTTATGTGATCAAAATAAATTAGAAAAGGGTTAGAAAAGGAAAGGATAGAAGGGGAAAGCGCTGTAAGATAAAAAAAAAAACCTTTTATAAATAATTCTATACAGGGAGCTATACCTGAAATTAATATAAAAGAGGTATTTAGCCCCTGTTATTACGAATATGTTTGTCTTCCAGATTTCCCCTTATTGTTGGAAGGGCTGTGGATAAGTTGGTAGATCCTTCCATAAGCGGTGGGATCGTATTAGAATAAGCATTCAGAGGTTTAAAAATGTGGGAGGATCATTCTACACTTAAAAGATGTTATCCCTCTTTTCTGCTATCCCAATAATGTTCATTAAAATGTATTTAGAATTTAGAGCAATAAGAGATGAAATGCATGTATATGTTTTGTATGTTTTTTTTAATATTGAAATAAAAAAAAAAAATAAAAAAAAAAATATTCTGTAGATATAAGGAGGTTAAACGGTGGCATACCTTGAATTCATAGAAAAAAAAAAAAGAAAAAAAAAAAAAAAGATAAAAAGAAAGAAAGGAAAAAAAAAAAAAAAGAAAAGTTTTGTTACTATATATACAGACGTCTTTACTGAAAACACAAATATAGGGAAAAGTGCGGGAAGGCAGATTGTTAAGAAAGAGAAGTGATAAAGAATAATAGACCTTTCTCTAAAAGTGAGGGTAGACCTCGGTCCCTATATAGAATGGTTAGCGAAAAACTCTCTCACATATTGTTGGAATTAACTTTGAGTGGGGGGATTGCGAAAAGCCATTGATACAGATGCAAATATTAGAGAGGTGTTAAGATCTGTCAAAGTATCTAACAGAACTCACAGCCCTGGGTCTAAAGAAGTTAAGTTGTAATATAGGGGATACAGATGTAATATTTTTTCTCTGTATATATATGTATATATATGTATATATTGTTTAAATCTGGTTTGGAGGTATAAGTTACCCCCGTTACGATGAAAATACAAGGGGAAAGGGGGGGAAGAGAGAGTATTATCAGAAGAGTGTCATGAATCGTGATTGTTTGTCTGTTCTGTACTTTGTATCTACGTCTTGTTTTTGTACTTGTATTCTTTTGTCTGGAAAATAAAAATAAAATATTTTTTGAAGGCTGGCAATGCTGTTTGCCACACAATGCAATGCTCTCCTCCCTCTAACTTGCAGACATCGTCCAACCCGCCACTTTCGTGCCTCGTGCTGAGCGCAGATCATTTGTGGGTATCTTTAAGAGGCCAATTTAATAGCCGTAAGTTTAGCGCCCTCCGTTACGGGCTAAAGGTTTTCACGTTAGGGAATTTAATAGGGATGATGGTCTTTAGCACAAAATTACCCACACTCTCTTATTTAATAAATAACCTTAATCTGTAAGTTAAATTTATGATTTTTATAAAATAAAGTACACCTGATTGCAGAAATACTGGTTATCTGACTAATGACCATCTATTAATTTGATATATTTTAAGCATTTGGATTCAGTATTAACTAGATTTTAAATAATATGCCATGACAAAATAAGAGTTTCTGATCTGTTGTCCTTACATGATTATCATGTTAACAATGTAAGTGTAGAATTAAGATGATTGCTTGAGGTTATTTAATATTATCATTAGTGATACAATCCTTGTCTGTATTCATTGTGCTAGTGTGAATTTCAGTCAGTTTAGAGCAACTTGGGGAGATATGGGGGTGGGCTGCAAGATGTGAGTTTAATAATTTTATCATGTTTTCATATGTTTGCTAATTCTAGCTTTATTTACCTTGTTTCTATATGGTTTTGCTTACCTTATTTTCTCCACACTTTGAACCATCTTTAACCCAAGCAAATTCGGCTAAATCAGTTGTCCAAAAATCTGCAGTTACACAGGTAGTGTTGTTAGGATAGTAATAAATCAAGGTAGTATTCAAAGTGGTTATTGGTTCCAATCCTGTCATCACACACTGTATCTTGCCACATAATACATCTCTGCAAGTACATTTTAAAAGAAAATATGAAAACAGAATTAAAGTACAGATAAGCAACAATGGGTTGTTTAATAAGCCAGGATAAAAGTGGGGATAAAGTGTATTTACATCTCCCCATTTCCTATGTTTTTTTATGGGAACTATTTATACCCACTTGATATGTGTTTTCAGTCTTAAATATGCCTTTTCCTATTCATCCTCACTTTCAACCCCATTTGATAAATACATTTTAATGAAATAATTTAGTCTTCCCCAAACTCAGATTCTTGTTCTTTGTGTATACGTTGAATGATATTTGTATACTTAATCTCTCTGTTTTAGCAATGACTATTCTTGTAAATGGATTCTCAAATAGCTCTGTGTGCTTGTGAATACATAGAATGTGGGCTTTATTACATTCTCCATGCAAAAATGCCTTGTGGATATGTTTACAAGCATGTAAGCAAAACTATTACATTATCCCTCAACAAAAACGCCCATCTTTTTATGCACTTGTACAGTGTGAACATTGCTCATTACAACTAGCTTTTACATGCATTCGCAAGTATACTAGCGTCTACCTGTAACATGCACATATAGAAAACACAGTAGTCCCCATAGCAAAGCAACCCACTAAAGTTAACATGCTATAAACTAGCCCTTACAACCTCCCACCGAAATCCCTATCTCTCTCTGTTTCTCTAAAAAAATATATACATAACCCCCTGTTTAGCTACATGCAAAATTAATTTGATTAAAGTAAATAAATTAATCCTCAAAACATCACTTATGAAAGGTTGTCTGCCTATGGTGTAGACAATCATGAAAAGGAGGGTCATTAAGTATCAATCCCATCCAAGCCCTGATTTTTGTAAAGTAAAAAGGCTCCTCCCTTTCCAATCCTCCTGTTCTGATGGGCTCTATGTGGAAAAATATGTCAGAAGCCATACCCCACTAGCGAGCCTATAATATCCTGGTGGGAGAGCAGCACCACAACACTAGAGTAACCCAACTTATTACCTGAACCCTCAAATGTAGAGTGTGCTAAGGTTGACAATACATTTCTAAACCCATTTTCCACCTTTGTGATCCATATGTAAATAATGGGGTCCAAACCCCATCCCTTTAAATATAGGTGGGTGACACTACCTATGACCCCAAGTTACTTATAATTTGATTTACAGGCTCACAAAACCTTAACAAATGTATTCCTAATTTTATTCCAGTTTATTTTTCAAGCTCCATGAAATGATCCCATCTAAAAAGTGTTACAATGAAAAGCTACTTAACAGGTGGAGTCTCACACACTAAATGAGTATCCCCCATGGTGTAAACACATTTGCCCTGGGGCTAGGTCCCCCAGCGCTAACAACTTCAGCTTGATGTTTAAATTATGCATTGATAATTAATACAATTCAAGTTAAGAAGATGCTGGTGAGGAGGTTGATTTGTCTAGCAGGGAGTGCTACATTTTCACAAGTGAACAAAGTTGTACACAATGAATGCTTTTCCCTGGCTGAAGACTTCTGATTTCCCGTTGGCAGCAAGCATTTTGTGTGATTGGTCTATCTAATCAGACAGAGACAATGACTGATACTCTAATCTTTGAATCTTGAATAGTACTATTATAAATAATGAAATATTAATTGTATTATTTCATTATGGTCAATGCATAGGCAAAATTGCTTGCTCTTCTTTTTATAACATAAATGGTTTAACCAATCATCAAACAAATTTAGGTATGAGGTATGCCAGTAATAATTTAAAGAAAAGGTATGCTGTGAAGAGCAGAAATGTGAGACACATGGTTATTGGGGCAATGGTTTGCTACCAAAATCTGCTGGATGGGTGCAGAAAGCAGAGACAGATGTCCCTGGACCAGTTTGTCACCAAAAAAGCCAGGTTAGAGGATGACCTTGAAGCTTCAACATCTACCACTTAAAGTGGACTGTTTATTTTTTTAGTATGTTTCTTTAAATTATATTTAAAAAAAGTTTTTTTTCACTTTTTGATATGTTTGCAGTTTTTTTAAATTTAAAATAAAGCAAACAAATTTGAAAACTTAATTGGTTTTGGGTCTTTTTTTCATGAGTTCCCCTATCCCTATTTACCCTATGTTAAACTGACCCCGTTTAGCTTTGTTTTGCTTAAAACTTCTATTGCCCGGAATCTATCTACAGTGCTAAATGGGGTTTTGCTGTATTTTGTGTTTCCTAGCTATAAAAGGAGTAGGTTGGCTTTAAAACAAGACCAGTGATTTGTTACAGCCAGGTTATGCCTTTATGCCAGAATTGTTTAATTTTCACACAGTTTCCAGAAAAAGAGTATGCAACAGTGATTTTTTAGCTTTTTTAGTCACATGTTGCTGTGTTGCTTTGCTAAGAATCCTAGGTGTAAGATTAGTATGATGGAGACATTTTATTTGCATGTAAGCTGAGGGAGTGGTTGCTTGTGATTAGAGATGTCGCGAATAGTTCGCCGGCGGACTTTTTTCGGCGAACATAGCATGTTCGCGTTCGTGGCGAACTGCGAACATATGCGAGATTCGACCCGCCCCCAATACTTTATCATTGAGCAAACTTTGACCCTGCATGTCACAGTCAGCAGACACATTCCAGCCAATCAGCAGCATACACTCCCTTCTACACCCTTCTACCTCATGGACAGCAGCCATTTTGGAATCATAAGTACCTTGCAGTCTTACTGAGAGGAGGGACAGTTTGGATGATACTGCATCAATAGGGAAAACCATAGCTAGGCAAGTTTATTCAGTGTCCAGTGCAGTGCTGAAGGACTCTTGTGCATTATTATTATTACTAGCGTACTAGCGTATTGCAATGAGATGTGTATGTTTGGAAATTTGTATAGTTATTAATATACATATGGAGCAGTTTGCTCCATAAAAAAGTGGTCCGTATTAACGGCTCGCCTCGCTATGCGAGGCTCGCCTGCAATGAGCGCCTGTGTGTACTGTCAGTGTGCTTGGTGCTGTGAGTCTGTGTGTACTGTCAGTGTACTTGGTGCTGTAGTTCTGTGTGCACTGCCAGTGTACTTGGTGCTATGGGTCTGTGTGCACTGCCAGTGTGCTTGGTGCTTTAGGTCTGTGTGTACTGTCAGTGTACTTGGTGCTGTAGGTCTGTGTGTACTGTCAGTGTGCTTGGTGCTGTGGGTCTGTGTGTACTGTCAGTGTGCTTGGTGCTGTAGGTTTGTGTGTACTGTCAGTGTGCTTGGTGCTGTGAGTCTGTGTGTACTGTCAGTGTGCTTGGTGCTATAGGTCTATGTGTACTGTCAGTGTGCTTGGTGCTGTAGGTCTGTGTGTACTGTCAGTGTACTTGGTGCTGTTAATCTGTGTGTACTGTCAGTGTGCTTGGTGCTTTAGGTCTGTGTGCACTGCCAGTGTACTTGGTGCTATGGGTCTGTGTGTACTGTCAGTGTGCTTGGTGCTGTAGGTCTGTGTGCACTGTCAGTGTACTTGGTGCTATGGGTCTGTGTGTACTGTCAGTGTACTTGCTGCTGTAGTCCTGTGTGCACTGCCAGTGTACTTGGTGCTATGGGTCTGTGTGCACTGCCAGTGTACTTGGTGCTATGGGTCTGTGTGCACTGCCAGTGTGCTTGGTGCTTTAGGTCTGTGTGTACTGTCAGTGTACTTGGTGCTGTAGGTCTGTGTGTACTGTCAGTGTGCTTGGTGCTGTAGGTCTGTGTGTACTGTCAGTGTGCTTGGTGCTGTAGGTTTGTGTGTACTGTCAGTGTGCTTGGTGCTGTGAGTCTGTGTGTACTGTCAGTGTACTTGGTGCTGTAGGTCTGTGTGTACTGTCAGTGTACTTGGTGCTGTATATATGTGTGTACTATCAGTGTACTTGGTGCTGTGGGTCAATGTGTACTGTCAGTGTACTTGGTGCTTTAGGTCTGTGTGTACTGTCAGTGTACTTGGTGCTGTAGGTCTGTGTGTACTGTCAGTGTGCTTGGTGCTGAAGGTCTGTGTGTACTGTCAGTGTGCTTGGTGCTGTAGGTTTGTGTGTACTGTCAGTGTGCTTGGTGCTGTAGGTGTGTGTGTACTGTCAGTGTACTTGGTGCTGTAGGTCTGTGTGTACTGTCAGTGTACTTGGTGCTGTATATATGTGTGTACTATCAGTGTACTTGGTGCTGTGGGTCAATGTGTACTGTCAGTGTACTTGGTGCTTTAGGTCTGTGTGTACTGTCAGTGTACTTGGTGCTGTAGGTCTGTGTGTACTGTCAGTGTGCTTGGTGCTGTAGGTCTGTGTGTACTGTCAGTGTGCTTGGTGCTGTAGGTTTGTGTGTACTGTCAGTGTGCTTGGTGCTGTGAGTCTGTGTGTACTGTCAGTGTACTTGGTGCTGTAGGTCTGTGTGTACTGTCAGTGTACTTGGTGCTGTATATATGTGTGTACTATCAGTGTACTTGGTGCTGTGGGTCAATGTGTACTGTCAGTGTACTTGGTGCTGTAGGTCTGTTTGCACTGCCAGTGTACTTGGTGCTATGGGTCTGTGTGTACTGTCAGTGTGCTTGGTGCTGTAGGTCTGTGTGCACTGTCAGTGTTCTTGGTGCTGTAGTTCTGTGTGCACTGTCAGTGTGCTTGGTGCTGTAGGTTTGTGTGTACTGTCAGTGTGCTTGGTGCTGTGAGTCTGTGTGTACTGGCAGTGTACTTGGTGCTGTAGATCTGTGTGTACTGTCAGTGTACTTGGTGCTGTATATATGTGTGTACTATCAGTGTACTTGGTGCTGTGGGTCAATGTGTACTGTCAGTGTACTTGGTGCTGTAGGTCTGTTTGCACTGCCAGTGTACTTGGTGCTATGGGTCTGTGTGTACTGTCAGTGTGCTTGGTGCTGTAGGTCTGTGTGCACTGTCAGTGTTCTTGGTGCTGTAGTTCTGTGTGCACTGCCAGTGTACTTGGTGCTATGGGTCTGTGTGTACTTGGCAGTGTACTTGGTGCTGTAGGTCTGTGTGTACTGTCAGTGTGCTTGGTGCTATAGGTCTGTGTGCACTGCCAGTGTACTTGGTGCTGTAGGTCTGTGTGTACTGTCAGTGTACTTGGTGCTGTTAATCTGTGTGTACTGTCAGTGTGCTTGGTGCTTTAGGTCTGTGTGCACTGCCAGTGTACTTGGTGCTATGGGTCTGTGTGTACTGTCAGTGTGCTTGGTGCTGTAGGTCTGTGTGCAAACAAGGTTCACAGCTCTTCAACACAATGCTTCCAAATAGGTAAAGTCTATTCATTTATTAATGTATTACATGTTTACTATTACACACAAAACAACATTAGCTCAGTTACAATAACATTGCCGTCATTTTTTGACGGGCAAGTCGCTAGTGTCATAATAAACACCACATGAACATGGCGACCACTCTCTTGTGGGATTCAGGTACGTCCACGGATTCATCCTCCATATATCTGAATAAGCCAGGAATGATATATAGAGGCCTACGGCGCTCATTGCCAAAGTGGTCCGTATTAACGGCTCGCCTCGCTACTCGAGGCTCGCCTGCAATGAGCGCCTGCGGCGCTCATTGCCAAAAAGTGGTCCGTATTACACATTATATAGTAATAATAATAAGAATAATAATAAAGCAGAAGACCTCCCCTGTGTCTCCCCCCACTCCCCCCCACGTGTCTCTCCCCCCCCTCTCCCCTGTGTCTCTCCCACCCTTGCCTGTGTCTCTACCCCCTCTCCCTTCCCCAGTGTTTCTTTGCTCCCTCTCCTGTGTCTTTTCCCCCTTCCCTCTTCCCGGTGTCACTCCCCCCTCCCCTGTGTCTCTACCCCCCTCTCCCTTCCCGTGTTTCTTTCCCCCCTCCCCTGTGTCTTTCCCCCCTTCCCTCTCCCCTGTGTCTCTCCCCCCTCATCTGTGTCTCTTCCCCCTTCTCCCCTGTGTCTCTACCCCCTCTCCCCTGTGTCTCTACCCCCTCTCCCTTCCCCTGTGTTTCTTCCCCCCTCCTCTGTGTCTTTACCCCCTTTTCTCTCCCCGGTGTCTCCTCACCACTCCCTCCCATTAGTCTCTTCCCCCCTCTCCCCTGTGTCTCTACCCCCACTCTCTCCTGTGTCTCTCCCCCCTCCCATGTGTCTCTTCCCCTCACCTCTCCCTTACCCTGTTTCTCTTCCCCCCTCTGCCCTGTGTCTTCCTCCCCCTCTCCACTGTGTCTTCCTCCCCCTCTCCTGTGTCTTCCTCTCCCTCTCTCCTGTGTTTCCTCCCCCTCTCTCCTCCCCTGTTAGCTTCTATACGCATACATACATACGATAAGAAATCTGGGGGGGGGGGGGTTACCCCTTACCCCCCCCCCCAGTTCCAACACCCATGTGTACTGTATAATATTGTATTGCATTATGTTATATTATATCACTAGCGACTTGCCTGGCACAAATGATGGGGCAATAAAGTTTGAAGCCATGGCAATGCTGTTTGCCACACAATGTGATGCTTTTTGAACTCTGAGGACCTTCGGCGCTCATTGTGAGTCTCTTCCCTCGTGTCCTTCATGTTTCGTGCTTTGCAACGATCAATCTTCGGCGCTCATCGCAAAGACAGATATATAAGTACAGTGTTAAATATATAATTTTTTTTGTGCAGTGTAAATTAAAAAATGTATTCAGGTCTCAGAGCATAATAAAGTGATTTAGATTTGTAACTGCTTTGAGAGTGCTATCGCTGGCAGCCAATGAGCAGTAATCCAGATATATAACTGCAGAGTAAAAAGTAAAACATTTTAGTGTAGTGTAAAGTCTACATTTTTATTTTCCATTACTAATTAATACTTATTAAATGAATGCACGATAATAACTATTGTGAATGAACAAATGTATTAGGAAGTGCAAAGCGTTAATGTATGTAAAGTAACCGCAGTGTAAAATATGCTATTAAGCGTATTTTTTTTATATATATTTTTTTTTTAATAATGAATTAATTAATTACTAAAATACTTTACCTATTTGTAATTAATATATCCAGTGATCAATAACTTGAAGAGCTAACAATCAGTTTTGATTTTCCTGCAGCTTACAGTGTACATTTGGACTGTTGGTGACCCGAGGTGTAAGTGTCAGCAATGTGCGCAGTGCACGAGGGGAAACCGCTTGTATAGTCGTGTAACGCGCCATTTTAGATTTGTAATGTTATTAGTTGCAAGTTAGTGTTGTAAAATGGCGGCGATTGTGTATGTGTTACGCGGCTCGCCAGCAGTTTCCATTATTTATAATAGTGTATTTTGTACCTCGTCTGTTCCTAGGTAAAAGTCGTACATGGCTGGCGATGTTTTGCGCGGTTTGGGGTCGTGTAGCCTCGTTTTCATTTTTTCCGGACGCCATTTTTTTTTGTCGCTTAGCCGATTTACAAGTGCCAACTGGGGAAGACGTTACAGATATCACATATATAGTTATGAGCAGGCGGGTTGTTGCTAACGCTGCGGGCTTGCGAAGCGAGGACCAGAGTTGCTGGCAAGGAGCCCCGAAGGCTCCCACGTCGGCTGCAATGAGCCGCAGGCGGGACTTACACCATCAAATTTACGGACTTACCATCCAAAAATAAAAAAAAACATTACAAGCTCACAAAAATACGACCTTAACGCCCAAACCGCACGCACTTAAAACATTAAAAACACAATAAATACACACAACAAACACATAAAAGCTTACCCACAGCAAGGCGGGCACCGAGGACCTCTGCAAGTGAAGTTACACCTCCATTTAAGTGCAAATTCATGAGTTTAGACACCCGAAAATCACCTGAGAGAAAAAATGGCCCTTGAAAAAAAGAAAACGAGGCTACAGGACCCTAAACACGCAAAACACATACGGATTTTCCTAAAAAGTGAGGTAAAGATACACTATTAACAAGGACGCTAAATCATCCACACCCGCGTACCACATACACATTCCCCGCCATTTTACAACACTAACTTACACAATGTGGAAGTACCCAGCTACCCTAACGGCTTCCCCTCGCGCACGCAGCCTATTTACACTACACACTGCACACATTGCTGACACTTACACAGCAGCTCCACAGCACTGAAAACCTACATTGTATGCTGCAGGAACATGAAAACAGATTGTCAGCTCTTCAGCACAATGCTTCCTGCATATATTACTTACAAATAGGTAAAGTATATTCATTTAGTAATTATTTCATTAGCATACAAAAATACATATACACAAAAAAAACATTATCACATTAAACATAAAAGCCATTCACTGCGCGCCTCACAACGAGCGCCAACGCTGCTCATAGCAAACAAAGCCTTGCAATAAGCGCAAAAAACACATCACCGCCGACCAAAGAATAACAGCAAAAGCGCCTATCAGAAAAAAAATACAACCAACAGCCTCGCAATGAGCGCTGAAGGATCTCCGACCGCCAACAGAATGAATGTCTCGTCCAAACCATTACCTGCCTTACAATCTTATTGCCGCCATTTTTTGATGGGCAAGTCGCTAGTAAATATATAAAGATCAAGATAATAAAAGTATCAGGAAATGTAACACAAAGATGCACGCGCGTCTGAATAATACGACAAATACAGATTTTTGTCATAAGTGATATGATCGCAGTATTTAGTCATAAACCCTAAACACTGGAATCTGTTACATACAATTTACTGATGATGTCATTAATGGGCTTCAAGGGGGGGATCTCTTTTCATACTTTTTGAGCGGTGCAAATCCAACATACGCAGAGCGGAAACGCCACATTTGTGGGACACACACAAAGGGGTTCACTTTGGGAGAAAAAAACAAACAAATATGAAATATTTAATAATCATATTTTGATGTTACCAACTGATAAGGAAACGAAACTGAGGTTATTATATCTAATAGTAGCAAGCCTGGGAGTACTGGGAGTAATAATACTGCAGCAGGAGGTCAGGACTAATGTCACCTATAGACCCCCAGACAGATAAAGGTCAGTACTAATGTCCCTCTATAGACCCCCAGTCAGATAAAGGTCAGTACTAATGTCACCTATAGACCCCCAGTCATATAAAGGTCAGTACTAATGTCACCTATAGACCCCCAGTCATATAAAGGTCAGTACTAATGTCCCTCTATAGACACCCAGTCAGCTAAAGGTCAGTACTAATGTCCCTCTATAGACACCCAGTCAGATAAAGGTCAGTACTAATGTCCCTCTATAGACACCCAGTCAGATAAAGGTCATTACTAATGTCCCTCTATAGACACCCAGTCAGATAAAGGTCAGTACTAATGTCCCTCTATAGACCCCCAGTCATATAAAGGTCATTACTAATGTCCCTCTATAGACACCCAGTCAGATAAAGGTCAGTACTAATGTCACCTATAGACTCCCAGTCATATAAAGGTCATTACTAATGTCCCTCTATAGACACCCAGTCAGCTAAAGGTCAGTACTAATGTCCCCCTATAGACACCCAGTCAGATAAAGGTCAGTACTAATGTCCCTCTATAGACACCCAGTCAGCTAAAGGTCAGTACTAATGTCCCTCTATAGACACCCAGTCAGATAAAGGTCATTACTAATGTCCCTCTATAGACACCCAGTCAGCTAAAGGTCAGTACTAATGTCACTCTATAGACCCCCAGTCAGATAAAGGTCATTACTAATGTCCCTCTATAGACACCCAGTCAGCTAAAGGTCAGTACTAATGTCCCTCTATAGACACCCAGTCAGATAAAGGTCAGTACTAATGTCCCTCTATAGACCCCCAGTCAGATAAAGGTCATTACTAATGTCCCTCTATAGACACCCAGTCAGATAAAGGTCAGTACTAATGTCCCTCTATAGACACCCAGTCAGATACTAATGTCCCTCTATAGACCCCCAGTCATATAAAGGTCATTACTAATGTCCCTCTATAGACACCCAGTCAGATAAAGGTCAGTACTAATGTCACCTATAGACTCCCAGTCATATAAAGGTCAGTACTAATGTCCCTCTATAGACACCCAGTCAGATAAAGGTCATTACTAATGTCCCTCTATAGACACCCAGTCAGCTAAAGGTCAGTACTAATGTCACCTATAGACCCCCAGTCATATAAAGGTCAGTACTAATGTCACTCTATAGACACCCAGTCAGATAAAGGCCAGTACTAATGTCCCTCTATAGACACCCAGTCAGCTAAAGGTCAGTACTAATGTCCCTCTATAGACACCCAGTCAGATAAAGGTCATTACTAATGTCCCTCTATAGACACCCAGTCAGCTAAAGGTCAGTACTAATGTCACTCTATAGACCCCCAGTCAGATAAAGGTCATTACTAATGTTCCTCTATAGACACCCAGTCAGCTAAAGGTCAGTACTAATGTCCCTCTATAGACACCCAGTCAGATAAAGGTCAGTACTAATGTCCCTCTATAGACCCCCAGTCAGATAAAGGTCATTACTAATGTCCCTCTATAGACACCCAATCAGATAAAGGTCAGTACTAATGTCCCTCTATAGACCTCCAGTCATATAAAGGTCATTACTAATGTCCCTCTATAGACACCCAGTCAGATAAAGGTCAGTACTAATGTCACCTATAGACCCCCAGTCATATAAAGGTCAGTACTAATGTCACTCTATAGACACCCAGTCAGATAAAGGTCAGTACTAATGTCACCTATAGACCCCCAGTCATGTAAGGTGTAACCCTTACACTACCTGATCGATACAACATCATACCTGATGTTTTAAAGCATGTTATTCCAAACAATTTAGGAATGTTAGGTAATTTATGCCCTTTATGGCTTAAAACCAGACTCTGTATCAACTATGTAATTTTCCGTGGGAGTTTTGCCATGGATCTCCCTCCGGCATGCCACAGTCCAGTTGTTAGACCCCTTGAAACAACTTTCCCATCACTATTGTGGCCAGAAAGAGTCCCTGTGGGTTTTAAAATTCGCCTGCCCATTGAAGTCTATGGCGGTTCGCCGATGTTCGCGAACATTTGCGGAGGTTCGCGTTCGCGGTTCGCGAACCGAAAATTTTAGGTTCGCGACATCACTACTTGTGATCACTCAAGTCCCTGTAAAATAACTCATACATCTTGTATGGGTGTGTTGACATTGGCATATTTTCTTAGTATTCGATGGTCAGTCAGTGGGTGCATATGCTGTCTTAAGGGTTTATACATAGGTTTCAATAAAAAGTGAGCTAATTTTTTTATAGTGTTATGACAGATTGGATTGGTGACATTTCTTATTCTCTGAAGTTAAATCTAAAACTCATGTTAGACAATGCTTGATCTGTAAATATGCAAAGAAATGTGGTCTAGGTAACTTGCGTGTATGCTGCAGAGCAGTTAATTGCAAGATACTTTTACTGTTATAATCCAAAAATTGTTTACATGACTTTTTCACTTTCATTTCTCAAAAATGAAAAGGGAATATCCATTGTCTTGCTGGGAACTCTGGATTTAACCCAATTGGATGTTATGGTGTTACTATGCATTTAATGGTAATGTGCAGTGGATTTTATTCCATGCTAATGTAGTCTCCTTCTGGATTGCTACCTTCTCGTGGTGAAGGTGCTTGTGTACTGTAATGAAGCTGTGAGCTATACCATGTAGGGTCAGCCAAGATGGGCAGGTCATGGCAGAAAGGTCAGACAAATTGCGGTCCACTGGAGAAGGAATTGGAAACCCATTCCAGTAATGTTGCTAAGAAAACTTTATGGACAGGCACAACCAGAGACATAACAATATGGCAACGGAAGATGAGCCCCTCAGGTTAAAAGGTGCCTACCACATTACTGAGGAAGAGCGAGCACTACTTAGCTAATTTCACGGACTCTCCCTCCACTTGTCTATTCTGTGGCAAGGAGGAGTCCTTGTATCATATTTATTTTAGTTACGCCAGACTGCAGCCCCTCTTGTCACTCTTAAGGGGCCTCCTCCTGCAGTTTTGGCAGCATTTCTCCCAACATATTTTTATTTTTGGGGGCCCAGTGTCCCGGGGCAATAGGGCCAGGGACCTCCTCGTCAACCTGCTCCCGGCATTAGCCAAGCTGGCTATATATAAGTCCAGTAAACAGTATTTGATAGAGGGCGTCCGATTGTCACCTGAGGTCATGTTCCGGGCACTGGTGTGCTCCCGTATCCGGGCAGAGTACCACCTGGCTTTGTCCACTGGGGGAATGGATGCGTTTGTCTCCCAGTGGGCTGTAGATGGTGTACTCTGCTCGGTATTCTCCCTGGTTTCATTTAAGCTCACCCTCCTAATTTAATTTTGTTTATTTTATAGGTTAGCATTTAACTTTAAAACCAGATATTAAAACCAGACAGGTGGGGATGTGAGAATTAATGGGTTGGCTCAAAAAAAGGGCCAATCTATAGCAAGTCCATAAAATACACTGAGGAAGAGCAGAGGGCAAGTAATAGTAACACCATATCTCATGAAGTGGTTGGGCCAAATCTGCAGATGTATCTGGAGGGGAAAGGAAAGTCTGCTGCTGCAAATAAAAATTCAGAATAGGAATCTGGAATGTTAGAACTATGAACCAAGGCAAACTAGAGGTGGCCAAGAATTATCTTCATTGGTACATAAAAATTAAATGTATACAAATTAAAACCAGTTGTTTAAAACTAACATAGCTGCTCCCATTATCAGAGTTTACCAAAGTGTATCACCTCTCAAAAAAGAGCATAATTAAGTCACTATTCTATGTGCTAGCTTTACACTATTGTATGCTGGATGTCCCACGATTACTGAAACTATTTTTTAGTGCAAAATTGTGCAGAAATACTATCAACCATAATATAAGTGGTGGTGGTGGAGCCCCCACTTGCTCCCTATAAGTGAAAGAGAATAACTAAACTAATCCCTCATACAGAACTAGACCTTCTCTAAGAGAAGAAAACACCTATTAGTAAGTGGAGGTATTTGAGGATTGCCACAAATCCCCTGAACCTTTAAAAAATACAAACTAACCTATTCTATGTAATAAAAACTAACAGTAAATCATGGGGCAACATCAGTATATATTGCAGCGATTATGTATAAATTCATGTCATTCAAAAAGTGTCAATACAAATTATAATTAGCTCAAAGTATGTAGATACACTTAGGTATCTCAAGATAAGTGAGTCTCCACTCTTTGTTGGATGTTAAGATAAGTACAGTGTCGTTTGTGTATCCATAATTGCAGCATATACTTCACTTCCTGGATTCTTCAACCACTTCCGGTTCAGTGTAGTGAAATCACGTCCGGGGCAAATGGGAGCAGCACGGCCGATGCAAGCATTTCGCCTTGGGCTTCTATTAGGGCCTGATATGGGTAAGAGGGGAGTGTCCTTTTATGTGGTGTGCAGACAATCAGTTTCAATGTTCTCCATGACACCCAATGCATCATAATTAAGGTCCTGCAAGATACATAGAGGTGGTTAAGGTCACTTTATACCTCTATTGACCATCAAAAAGGATGTGATGCCATAGCATACTTTATGAATATGGAATTGAATGACAATCAGGATAAGAAAAAGTTCATATTGGAAATATTGAACTTTATCCTATACTATAATTACTTTATATTTAACAACAAATACTATCTGCAATGGGGTCCTCTATGGCTCCAACATATGCAAATATATATATATATGGGTTGGTGAGAGAGAGAGAAAGTATTTTGCGAGTAGATGACAAGGTACACTGATAAAGTCGTCATGTGGCTTCGATGCTATGGGAGGACATCATGGAGAACTTCATAGAATTTGTTTCTATTCTTAATGATAACAAATTACATTTGAAATTGACCTACCATATGAGCTACAAAGAAATAGATTTTTTAGATCTCAAAATTCTTAAAAATGGAGATGGCACTATAGGCACAGACCTATACAGAAAGGTAACTTCAACCAACAATACGCTTCACTCCAATAGCTCACATCTCCCAGCCACAAAAAGAGCCATACCAGTAGGAGACTTTTTGAGGATACGCCGTAATTGCTCAGATGAAGATAAATTTAAGAAACAAGCAAAAATACTGAAGGATCGTCTGAAAGATAGAGGATACAGTGGAACGTCTTTAAAGAAAGCTTACCATCGTGTGTTGCATAGTAAGAGAGAGACATTGTTAATACCAAAGGACAGAAAATGGAGTATAAAGAACTATCCAAGTTTTATAAGCACCTTCAATGAGCAGTGGAAAGGGATTGATTCCATTCTCAATAAACATGCGCATGTCCTGAGGTGTGACAACCAACTTGATGAGTTCCTAGGGGACCGTATCCTTACGGGTTGGAGAATATCACAAACAATAAAGGATAAAGTGGTAAAAAGCTATTTTGACAAACCAAAGAGAAAATCATCCTTGTCAGTTGGTACACACATGTGTGGCCATTGTAAAATATGTATCCACATGAAGAAGGTGGATTACATGGAAGAAAACATAACATCCCGGGTTTCTTCAATTGTGGATCAAATTTTTTTATATACTGCTTACAATGTTTATGTGGTATGAAGTACATTGGAATGACCTTTAGGGAAATCAGTAAGAGGGAAGGAGAACACATTAACAATATCAAGAACAGCAAGAAATATCTGGAAAAGGGCAAAACCCTGTCGCAAGAAATTATTTACAAAAGAAAAATTGATTTAAACACAAATTAACAGCCTTATTAAATTGCGATTCTGTAAATTTAAAAGGGCTCTATTTAAGCACATAGCATATTTTTTTACAGAAGTTTTTAGTTAGTGAACTTCTATCCAAAAGCAAGGTCTTCACTAACTGAAAACTTCTGTAAAAAAATATGCTATGTGCTTAAATAGAGCCCTTTTAAATTTACCAAATCACAATTTAATAAGGCTGTAAATGTACAGTGTTACAACAAATTAATTTGGGGATTAGAGATGGCAACCTGGAAGAAGAATTATTAAAAGGAGAGAGTAAATGAATCACTTTACTAAACACCTTGATGCTACATGGTTTAAATAAAAATTTGAATTTCTCTGTATTCCTGTGAGGACACCTATAGGATAATTGCCTATATTTTTTCATGTGTACATGTGCACATAAGTAAAACATGCTTAATGGTATATATACCTTTGGATATGGTAGACATCAATTGTGATATACTTTATGTAAAATCACAATTTTTATTCTGGATGGCACATCTATATGTCGGTTTATGAAAGTATGATATTTAGTTGCAGATATCCTGAAGAGAAATAGTCCGACTAGATGGCATAATAGAGAGGATTATTACCTTCCCTATAAATGAATGAAAAATATCCTTAATAAGGGATATGAATGATCATAATAGATATGCTTACTGGAGGAATACTGATTAATGGATGGAGTAGACTCGTTTAATGATATTTGAGATACCCTTTAGCATATGATTAATAGGTCCTGTAGTAGACATCACTGTTTAGATTCCTATGAAAGGTCTTATATTTGAATTTGATTTTTATCAATGTAACCTTACCTTTGTTGACAGTCATTTTGGATTATTACAATAGCCAGAACATGTAGGTTATTGAGGTTCCTATAAGGTGATTACTGTTTATTTAAAAAAAAAAATTTGAAACAGTAATTTCTGTTATGAGTAATAATATCCAAAAGTATTATACCATAATAAATATTTAATGTATCAAGATAAATATCTAGACTTCCAAGTACAAAGAATGTATGGTATACTTTGAATGGAACTGTAGCAACGATATACTGTAGAAGGTACTTTAACACCTATCTAATAATATTAAGATTTTTTGGTTATTGATATCCTATTTACAGATTTGCATTATATTGTTGGTTAGTCTATTCATTGCTATTGAAATATTTGAGGACTCATTAGAGATACTCTATTAGTAAATTACAAATATATATATTTTTCTGTAAATGGTATACCGTTGCTTTTAGGATTTTCAGTCCTTTCTATGCATCTTACGGGACCTTAACTGCCTCTATGTATCTTGCAGAACCTTAGTTATGATGCATTGGGTGCCATGGCGAATCTTGAAGAAACACTGATTGGCTGCACACCACATAAAAGGACACTCCCCTCTTACCCATATCAGGCCCTGGTAGAAGCTCAAGGCGAAACGCTTGCATCGTCTGTGCTGCTCCCATTTGCCCCAGAAGTGATGTCCCTACGCTAAACCCGGAAGTGGTTGAAGAATCCAGTAAGTGAAGTAAATGCTGCAATTATGGATACACAAACGCCACTGGACTTATCTTAACAGCCCACAAAGTTTCTTGGAGACTCACTTACCTTGAGATACCTAAGTGTATCTACATACTTTGAGCTAAGTATAATTTATATTGGCACTTTTTTAATGACATGTATTTATACATAATTGCTGCAATATATACTGATGTTGCCCCATGATTTACTGTTAGTTTTTATTACATAGAGTAGGTTAGTTTGTATTTTTTGAGGTTAAGGGGATTGGAGGCAATCCTCAAATACCTCCACTTACTAATAGGTGTTTTATTCTCTTAGAGAAGGCCGAGTTCTGTATGAGGGATTAGTTTAGTTATTCTCTTTCACTTATAGGGAGCAAGTGGGGGGCTCCACCACCACCACTTATATTAGGGTTGATAGTATTTCTGCACAATTTTGCACTAAAAATTACTTTCGGTAATTGTGCGACATCCAGCATACAATAGTGTCGTGTACATAGAATAGTGACTTAATTATGCTCTATATGCTATAGCAGCTATGTTAGTTTATATATGGTGTACGATAAATATAATTTTTGGATGAATAAGAATTGTGGTATTTATTATATATATACTTGTGATACACAGAAAGGCTGACCGGTTCTATTGGAAGTCTGTTTCTTTTTCTGCTGATAAATTTAATCACTTCTTTATCAGTTGTTTGAGTACCCAATAATATTTATTGTGAGATGATTGCAATACTCTTTTCCTTAAGAAGGATTACATACATATTTTGGAATTGTGGTCAAGAATTAGCTGACAAGGTTAAATATTGTTATCCCAGGAATTAGTGAACTTAAATGGACTGGAATAGGACGTTTCCCATCAGACAACCACCAGATTGTCTACTGTGGTCTACTGTAGAAGAAATGGAGAAGCCCTCACAATCAATCAAAGAGTGGCCAAAGCAGTGCTCGGTTACAACCCAATAAATGACAGGATGATTTCAATTTGAATTCAAGGCAAGCCATTTAACATCACAGTGATCCAAGTCTATGCTCCAACCATGGATGCTGAAGTTTTCCAGGTCTACGAAGATATTCAACACATCATAGATATTAAACCAAGAAAATCTGTTATTCTCATCATAGGAGATTGGAATGCTAAAGCAAGGAACCAAAAGACACCTGAAATAACTGGCATGTTTCAACTTGGGAGTACAAAATGAAGCAGGACAGAGATAAGCAGAATTCTGTCAAGATAATTCTATGGTCATAACAATCACTCTCTTCCAAAAGCCTCTGAGACAACTCTACACATGGACATGACCAAATGGACAATATAGAAATCAATTTAAATATATACTTTGCCTACAAAGATGAAGGAGCTCTATACAATCAGCAAAAACAAGACCTGGAGCTAACTGAGGCTCAGATCATGAGCTTCTTATTGCAAAGTTCAAAATTAAACTGATGAAAAGAAGGTAGACCAAGTAGATACAAAATAATTAACATCCCTTGTGAATATGCAGTGGAGGTGAAGAATAGATATACATGGAAGATAGAATGCCTGAAGAACGTTGGACCAAAGTTTGCAACATTATCCAGGAAACAGCAACAAAGAATATCCCAGACAGAAAAGTAAGAAGGCAAACTTACTATCTGATGAGGCTTTGAAAGTAGCCCAGGAAAGAAGGAAAGCAAAAGGTAGTGTAGATAGGAAAAGATTTGTCCAACTGAATGCAGTATTCCAGAGAATAGCTTAAAGAGAAAAGGAGACAGTCTAAAATGAGCACTTTAAAGAGATCAAAGAAGATAACATAATGGGTAAATAAAGAGATCGCTTCAAGAAAATTGGGGACCTCAAAAGAACCTTTCATGCCAAAGTGGGCATGGTAAAAGACAAAAATGGTAGAAACTTTAGATAAAGAAGAGGTGGCAGGAATACATTAAAGATCTATACAGGAAGGATATTAACAGCAGTGATGACCTCAATAATCAGACATCTTGTAGAGAGGGAAGTGAGATAGGATGTATTGCTGTTAACGAGGCTGCAGGAGGTGATGGTACCCCAATTGATCTATTCAAAATCCTACAAGATGATGCTTTGAAAGTTTTGCTGGCCTTATGCAAACACATTTGGAAAACTCAACAATGGCCAATAGTCTGAAAAAGGTCAGGCTACATCCAAATCCCAAAAAAGGCAGTGCCAAAGAGTGCTCCAATTATCGAACAATTGAACTAATTTCACATGCCAGCAAGATAATGCTTAAATTTCTACAAGCTCAACTCCAACAATATTTGGACCAGGAACTGCCAGATGTGCAAGCAGGATTCGTAGAGGAAGAGGCTCAAAAGATCAAATTGCCAATGTCCGATGGATAATAAAAGAAAGCAAGAGAATTCCAGAAAAGCATTTACTTCTGCTCCATAGACTATTCTAAAGCCTTTGAGTGTGTGGATCACAACAAAATGTGTCATGATCTTAAGGAGATGAGAGTACCAGATCATCCTCCTTCTGAAGAATATGTATGTGGACCAAGAAGCCAAGGCTAGAACTGAGCATAGGAAATGGGACAATAGAATGGCTCAAGATCGGCAAAGAAGCGCGACATGGTTGCATATTGTCACCCTATTTATTCAACTTATATGCACAGTACATCTTGCATAAGGCTAGACTGGGTGAAATCAAAGCTGGAATCAATATTGCTGGAAGAAATATCCGTAACTTCAGATACGCTGATGACCTACTGATGAGGGTGAAAGAAAGGAATGCAAAAGTTGGCCTGCTGCTCAATGTTAAAAAGATGAAGATCATGGCAAATGAATGGGGAAGAAGTGAAGGCAGTGACAGATTTTTTTTTTCTTGGGATCCAAGATCCCTGCAGATGGTGACTGTAGCCATGAAATTAAAAGACCTTTGCTTCTGAAGAGGAAAGCTATGGTAAGCTTGGGCAAGCTAGTAAAAAGTAAAGATATTAAACTATCAACAAAAGTCTGCATAGTTTGAACTATGGTATTCCCAGTAGTAACATACGGATGTGAGAGCTGGACCATAAAGAAGTCTGAGAGCCGTAAAATTGACGCCTTTGAATTGTGGTGTTGGAGAAGACTGCTTAGAGTCCCTTGGACTGCAAGAAGATCCAATAAATCCATACTTTAGGAAATCAAGACAAATTGTTCACTAGAAGGTATGATCATGAGCAGAAAGCTATAATATTTTGACCATATTATGAGACGGCAGGATTCCCTAGAAAATATTCTGATGCTGTGAATGTTTGAAGGCACAAGAGGGGAACAACAGAGGTGGAGATGGATAGATGAGGTCACTGAAGCATTGAACATGAACTTGATGGAACTCAGAGGGACAGTGACTGAGAAATGTACCTTCCGTGCTGCGGTCCATGGAGTCTTGCGGCCACATTAAATTCCAAGCCCGTAAGTGCCACGTGAGACCCGCAACGGCTGCGGGTTTGAAATTTTACAGAGTTACAGAGCTGTTAACTTTGAGCAGGGCCAGAGTTAAGTGCTTGAGACGCAAACCTGTAAACCATTAGTCGACCATTGGATGCGAGGCCGTGAACGTGATCAATTAGTCAAACTAGTAGTTACGGGTTTAGATGGAGCTAATGGCAACAGAGATTGTCAATATTACGTCACTGAAAAATGGAGGTGGGATTTCAAAGTCTTACGGGTTTCAGTTACGAGATACGATCGGACCCACATTTCAGAAATAATGCAATATTGATAAAGCCATAAATATGATATTCTATGACATGCAAGTTCCATTATATGTATTAACACATTGATTGCCGGGATAGGTATAACGCAGAAATTAAACATGAAATAAAGTATTTTATATTGCCGATTTGCGAGCTTGAGAATGTAAATCACTTTCTGTGTTATTATATGTACAGTAGTGTGTGTATATTTGCATTTACAATGATACGGATTGGACTTTACCACCTTTGCGGGTCCTCTCTAGTACCCATTGGCTTCATGGCTCCATTTGTGTTTTATGGGGTTGAACGCAAGTGAATTTGTTGCAATTTAAAAGCTAAATTGGAGCGTAGTGGTTACGGGCTTGACAGAACAAAGGATTTGTGGTTGCGAAGTTCCATATTTTACGTCCCTTAGGCTTTTTTTGCTCATAACCCACAGATCGGCATCGGCCTGCTGTACAGGGCCAATTTAATAGCAGCAAGTCTTACTGTTTTATACGTTAGGGGAATTTAATAGGGCTGATGGAGAGAGAAGCTAAATGAGGGCGTTCTAGGGATTTGTATAGTGGCAGAATTATATTTGCTTCCCTTGCTTCTATAACCTTTTTAATATATGCTTATATTTTACATGTCTGTGCAAATGCTGCTTGGCATTGAGCACTGTTATGTAGTTGGTTGTCGATTATAAATTACATGATGATTTTTTCCTTCCCAAATGCATAACATTATATGTTTTTGTATGAAATCTTATCTGCCATTTAGATGCCCATTTCTCTAATTTATGCAAATCCCTTTGGAGTACATCATTTTCTGATTTACTTACATTGAACAACTTAGTGTCATCAGCAAAAATGGAGACTATACTTACCAGTCCTACTTCTAACTCATTAATAAATATATGAATATAAATATGTTAAAAAGGAGAGGACCTAATACAGACCCCGAGGAACCCCACTTACCACATAAGTGCAATTTGAGTATATTCCATGTACAACAACCCTTTGCTTCCTTTCTTTTAGCCAGTTCTCAATCCATGAGCAGATATTTACAGCAATTCTTGCATCCCTTAGTTTGCACAATAGTCTTTCATGTGGCACTGTATCAAAAGGCTTGGCAAAATCCAAAAAGACTACATCCACTGAGTTGCCTTGACCCAAGTTCCTACTAACCCCCTCATAGAAACTAATTCAATTTGTATGACCTGACCCATTCCTCATAAATCCATATTGACTCCTACTTATAATCTTGTCCAAATGTTTGTATTCTATCCCTTATTAACTCTTCTAAAAGCTTTTCAACTACAGTAGTAATGCTTACACGTTTTTAATTCCCTGAATTTGCTCTTATTCCCGTTTTAAATATTGGTATGACATCTGGAAGCAACCCTGTGGTGAATGAGTCTTAAAAACATATTTATAATGGTTTGGCTATTATAGAACCCAGTTCCCTCAGTACCCTTGGGTGTATTCCCTCAGGACCTGGGGCTTTATTAACATTTTTTTCCTGTGTTAACCTATTATTTGGCGAAGGTAGTATAGTCCTATTTTGTTGCAGTATCCCAACCACTGGTACCTCCCTTGCATGCACAGAAGAAAATAACTTGAGCTTATCTGCTTTTTCTTGGTCACTATCTATTTATCAGACAGCCTGTTTCACATTGTAATTTTCATATAGCTTCCTTCCTGGCCTTCTTTCCATTAAGATATTTAAAAAAAAGTTATGATAAGTCTTACTCTCCTTTGCAACTAACTTTTCATTTTCTATGTTAGCCTGTCTGATAGCTCCTTTGAAAGCCTTGTTGATTTGCTTGTATTCATGTAAAGCAGACTAGGTTCCCTCTTTTTTGTATAATTTAAGTGCTTTTTAATGTTTTTTACTCCGTATCTTAATCTTTAAATCACTGTTAAGCCACATGGGATGTGATTTACTTCCTTTACTTTTATTTCCACATTGTAAAAGGGAATAAGTAGTATATTTAGTAAGGATTTGTCCATTTATGTTCAGTATTTTTACCTGTCAGTTCTTTGTCCCAGTCTATATTTTTTAGTAGCGACTTGCTCATCAAAAATGACTGCAATAAAATATGAAGCCTGGCAATGATGTTTACCACACATTGCGAGGCTCTCATCCCTTTTACTCGCGGGTCTCGGGATGAGTGCCTTTGGCTCATCGCGGGTCTTGCATTGAGCGCCTTTGGTGCTCATTGCGAGCTTCTCCCACATTTACTTTACAGGCCCCTGTGTCTTTATCCCTCCTCTGTGCTCCTGTTTGCCGGTCTGAAACCATTTGCGTGCTTGGGAAATTGATCAATTTCCCTAAGCCCGAAATTAGCTTGCAACCCAATCACTTACAGGCTCCCTGCCTCCCCCCCTGTGTTGTGTGAGGTTGCTAATTTGGTAATCAATTTAGATCTTTTTTCGACCCCTGACCGGCTTCGGAGTTACGGCTTTGAAAAAAATGGCAGCCGTTAAAGCCTTTCGTGCCTCACGCTGAGCTCCAATGTCCTACGGTCTTTGGCGCTCGTTGCAGCTTGTTGCCAAACCGTCATTTGGCATGTCCCAAGGCTACCGCTAGCGCTAATTCTAAAGGTAGGCCTATGAGAGAGGCACAAAGGGCCTTGGAGGTTAGTTGCCCATTCCAATCCAAGTTACAGTTGCCTTTCAGTTACATTCCCTCTAAATTTCAGAGCTGCGCGAATGCACCGATGAATAGGCAAAATTATCTGATTGTGCGCATTATGGTGACTAGTCACTTTCAAATTTACCGCCATGTCATTCCAATCTCTTTTTACTGTGCTTCTCGCAAGTTATGCTATGCTTAAGCTCTTTTTTCTCTCCCCAAATTTGTGTGTACTTCAGACCACCTATATAGGAAGAAAAATGTTTCAGAAAATGGTTCAAGTGTCAGATCTGAAGCTAAAAACAATATAACACCTCAATTAAGTCAGATATAAGGCTTGATTTATAATGTCTGACACAACTGAAGGGTTAATAAGTGCACCCCAATACTATACATATTTGAGGATCTCATGGATAGCCCCCAGTAAACCTAATTCCGAACAGCTCGGGGATCCCCGGATTCCACCATTTACAGTACAGTAAATAGGGATTCCCTCCTCCCATGCTGAAGAGAACCCCTGGGGATTCCCTGAGATAGGGGGTTAATTACATGACCTCCGTGGCATAGGGGGTTAATAGTAGATTAATATACATATATACTATGATAGGTGTCATGGAGGTCCTTAAACTTTTTATTGTGGATTGGTGAGTGGGGGAAGGAATCCCAAAGCGTTCCCATGGCTCATGGTGGGATCAGTGGTCGAGTCGTAAACCCTTGTCATTCTATTTTAATTTTATCTCCTTCCTTGGCATAGGAAGGGGTTTATATAGATAGATAGGTGGAGGGAATGTATATTGTGTTGTTTTTGAAAATTGCATCACTGCTACAGAGGCTACTGAGCTCAGTGTTTCCTGTATCAGGCTGTGTGGGGACAGCCCTGGTTCGTGGTCCCCACTTTATAGTTCTGTTTTTAGCTTTATGCACTGCAATGGGTAGGTAGCTTGCTCAAAACAAGCTTGCACTGTTACGGTGTAGAGGCTGGAGGTGTCCTGTGGCCTTCAAGCCTAGTTCCCCTTTGGGTTGGAAGAGTCCCAGGGCTCCAGCCCGAAGATTAATGTTGAAGAGTCCCTCAGCTTGAGATCCTTCTTCCTTGCAAGCATCTCGGCACAGTTCCCAAAGCACAACTTTACTGAGCATGGCCCCTTAAATAAAAATATGCGTCTAGTGTGTGTTCTTATTTTTTTTTGTTTCATCATTTCAAACATCATACCAAGATATATATATATTTTTTAAATTATTTTATTTATATATTACTAATGAAAGTTACCCACTGCTTCTTATGTAATTGTAAATCCGCATGTTATGTAATGAAACTGTGTGTGTAATGCAACATAACTACATCTGCTTTAAGTTCTCTTAAATGTATGAGTATGACAGTGCGTTTGATCAGGGAATATATTCCCCCTTGCATCCCAAATTGCTAATTTAAATGCCACAGTGACATTATGGGAGAATGATGGGTGTTGGTGCTACGCAGGTAAAGTTGTATGTCTGTAAGGTGAACTGAGTTCTAGTATTGTGATGAAGTGAGATATCCAAAATATGGTATGATGGTATAAAGAGAGGTGTAGAGGGGTAAATTGGTGTAGAATTGGCTCCAAGAGTCAAACATTGTATAGACCAGGTCTTGTGAAGAGTAGCAATAAGAGGGGACATGAGGATTGCTCCTCCGAAGCCATAAGGATTAAACATAAATGCACAAAACCCACAAAATAAGTTGAGCTAGGTAGGTAGTTCTGTGTTTTGTAGTAGAGAATAGATGTTGGCCATTTCACATGAACTAATGCTTTGTAATTATCAAATTATATAGATTTTTTGTGTCACTGGGAAAATCATAGAACATAGAGCCATGATCAGTTTCAAGGCAAAGCCTTGCTGGATAAAAAAAACATAAATGTGTATTTTTTGGTTGCTAGTTGAGTGCTGATAGTTGAGAATTCCTGGATCCTTCATAAATCACTTCTTTGAGTTTGTAATATGCTATGCAATATGGGTCTTCATGGTGCGCTCTTTCAACATTGAAAGGGTGCTGGCTGGAACAACATGTAAAAGCATAGGTAGTGTCTTGGTTGCAAGTAGGTGGATCTCACACCCTTTAAGAGACTTCCTCATGTGGTTCTCAAGATTCTCAGCTGCCTGGTAAAGATTTTCAGTTTGTTGGACACAAAAGTGCATGTTTTCAGTGTGCTTAATTTTAATGTACTCCAAAGTAGAGATATACCATTTATCTAGGCTCATATGGTTAGTGTGATTCCTACGTTTACATTTCCCAAAGCCTTTCTGAAACACTTTGATAGGTAGAGAGAATTGGTCTAGAATGTCTGACTATGGTACTAGAGAGGTGTTTGTCTCGTCCTGGCTGATCCACGGAAGAGGAAATGCTGATGGAAATGCTGTAACTGGGTGTTTCTCTCTCCTCTCTTGGTGGCAACTGTTTTATTTTTTAACAGGAAGCCTTGTCATACCGTCACACAATTGTGCTGGTAGTGGCACTAAAAATGTATCCATGCAACAAAGGCAATTCTAGAAAATTATGTTTTAGATAGCCAGTGATACAAAAAAGTGAAACGTAACATAGTGTTTCTATGATTTCTATAATTCTTTTTTTTATATAGTTTAACTATGTCTATCATGTATAAACAAGAAGCTACTATCCATTGTATGGCCTTTTGTTTATTTTTGCTGCACCAAACTATAAAGTACAAAAGTTCTGTGGAAGATTCTTGTGAACTAGTTAAGATGAATGCAGTGTAACTAGCTCACTCATGGGAGTCTAGACAAGTGTTTTCACAATAACCAAAAATATTCAGGGTAATATTATCAGTCACCTTTCCAATTGGTTGTGTTTCAGAAAGCAGTTATGCCCTTTTATCTTAGTACTGATTCAAAGGTTTTAATATGGGTCTGTGGAAGGATGCCAAGTTGTATATGCCAGGTCTTAAAAGCACTGCCGGCTTGTCAAAACCGCAACTCTGTCCTATCTCCTCCATTGATTTTTCAAGCCCGCAAATGTTACCAGTGCTAAAGACGCAAAATCGATATTCAATTACAAACGTTTATGTAGCACGCAATTGCCTTCATAACCGTAATTGGCAAATATATAAAAAAAATCTACGAGTACTAGATAGGACTCGCAAGTGGGTTAAACATCTGCTCGGAACACTGCAATAGAAAAAAAGGAAACACACTACTGTACTTAAAAATACTGGGAAAGCGATGAAAGGCATTAGAATTAATTGCACAAAAGTCTGAAGTTTGCAAATCTGCAATAAAAAATATATTTTTTTACGTTTTATTTACTTGTTATATCGATCTTGGGAATCAAGGAGGTAATACATATCATGGAACCTAGCACATGGAGTAGAACAGTTGCTTTAATCATTTTTATTGATTTCTACATTGCTGGATTACGAGTGCGATCGCAAATCACACTTCTAAACACTAATTAATTGTAGTTTAAACTTGATGAGCCCGATTCAACTGAGCAATTGTAAGTTACTGGAGCCCGAAAGTGAGGCCGTAAGTTAATTTGCTATTCAATTGGCTTTTTTTGCGAGCTAAAAACCGCTTACTGGTTACAGGCTTGAAAACTAGTGATGTCGCGAACCTAAAATTTTCGGTTCGCAAACCGCGAACGCGAACCGCCGCAAATGTTCGCAAACCGGCGAACATCGGCGAACCGCCATAGACTTCAATGGGCAGGCGAATTTTAAAACCCACAGGGACTCTTTCTGGCCACAATAGTGATGGGAAAGTTGTTTCAAGGGGTCTAACAACTGGACTGTGGCATGACGGAGGGGGATCCATGGCAAAACTCCCACGGAAAATTACATAGTTGATACAGAGTCTGGTTTTAAGTCATAAAGGGTATAAATTACCTAACATTCAGGTATGATGTTGTATCGATCAGGTAGTGTAAGGGTTAGGCCCGCTTCACAGTGACAGACCAAACTCCCTGTTTAACGCACCGCAAACAACCACAAACAGTCCATTTGCACAACCGCAAACTCCCCATTTGCACAAGGTTGGATACCAAGCTAGCCATGTCCCGATCCTTGTCCTCACTGATGTCATTGACGGTCTCTTCCTCCACCCAGCCACCAAGGGTCCCCGAAAGGTGACAACAAGCCCCCTGGGAAGCCTACTGTGTTTGGTCTTCCACCTCCTCAAAGCCACCTTCCTCCTCTGACTCCTCTTCTTCAGACTCCTCTCAATGCATTGCCTCTCTGTGCATTATTATAAGGTGTGTTAAGTAGTACTACTCTTTTCAGTTTAAAACCTGTTACAGCACCTTTCAGGGGGCGTGTATAAGGCCTAGATTTTTAGAACCAGGAGATGGAAAAAGATGCTTTGTTGGTCGTATCACTTCAATTTTGGGGCACGGCATGTGCAGTCAAAGGTGCCACCAGATAGGAGTGACGTGTTTGTAAGTACTACTCTTATCAGTTTAATACTTGTTACGTTACCTATCAGGGGGCGTGTATAAGGCCTGGATTTTTAGAACCGGGAGATGGAAAAAGATGCTTTGTTGGTCGTATCACTTCAAATTTGGGGCACGGCACGTGCAGTCAAAGGTGCCACCAGATAGAAGTGACGTGTTTGTAAGTACTACTCTTATCAGTTTAATACTTGTTACGTTACCCATCAGGGGGCGTGTATAAGGCCTGGATTTTTAGAACCAGGAGATGGAAAAAGATGCTTTGTTGGTCGTATCACTTCAATTTTGGGGCACGGCACGTGCAGTCAAAGGTGCCACCAGATAGGAGTGACGTGTTTGTAAGTACTACTCTTATCAGTTTAATACTTGTTATGTTACCTATCAGGGGGCGTGTATAAGGCCTGGATTTTTAGAACTGGGAGATGGAAAAAGATGCTTTGTTGGTCGTATCACTTCATTTTTGGGGCACTTTGTGACATTAGCTTCTTACGCTCAAACATGTCCTTTACAGGCACCTGACTATGGGCAGATGAGCAGGAACTGCTCAAGGCGAGAGACGGAGTGGCGGATGGTTGAGAGAGGGCAAGGAGGACAGCAGTGGTTGATGTGGCTTATGATGCTGCACCAGGAGGAGGATGGCGGCTTTGAGTTTGTGTGCTGCTTGTACTCATGTGTTGGTCTGGAGTCACCCAAACATTAGCTCTCAACCTGTAGAGGATAAGGGAACCAGGCTACTCTAGACCTCATTCATCATTACAGGTTTTGACAGATCGGTACTATGCGTCCAAGCTACTGTGACAACAGATATGAGTGGCACTGTGCACTTGCAGAAGTTGGATAGAGTAGACGCTGTAGGTCTGATACACACGCTTGCAGACAACTAACTGCTATGCAATCTATTACAGTAGAAAAAATGTTTTTTGTTTTAAATGTACACTACTGTTACACCAGATATGAGTGGTGTGTTAAGTAGTACTACTCCTATGAGTTTAATCCCTGTTATGTGCCTTTTTTGGGGGTTTGGTTGTTGAAGCCACAGTGCAGCACCAGAGGCCAGAAAAATTAGGCATGTACACATGCCTGAAAAATTAGGTATTGTTGATCTTGCAGCGAGCAGAGAAGAAGGTAGGCCTGATTCAATGCCCCATCCCTGCATATCCACACTCAGAGATTGAGGGGGCGACCCTTACAAGGCCACGGGCCGGAGATATAAAGGGGGGCCATCCCAAATAAGCACACAAGCGGGGACAAAGGTAGTGAAGGGGACATAGAGGCCCATGGACTGACGGTCGCCATCTTGGCAGGAAAAGGGCCCAGCAATTAAGCCAAACTGACCCAGCACAGGCAGCTACTTGAGTCAAACGCTGTACAATTACACCTTAATAAAGCTGAAACATGCAGCAGCAGGGATTCTAAACGGCCACACAGGGACAAGGAGGCTAACAGCCCCCACAGTCTCTGCACCACTCTTTTTAACAGATAACCCAAGGGGCTAATCAGGGACCTTGCCCACAAAAAAAAAGCAGAATTTTATTGGAGGAATTATTAGTGTCTTTACCCCCCAAGAGAGGACATAATATACGGTATCTTTAGACTACCTGATGGCCAAACCTCCTTTAGCCCCAATGCTATCCAAGAAACATTTCAAAACTTCGATCAGACCCTATATTCATCCCAATCCCGCTGCAGCGGATCTGACATAGAGTCCTTCCTACTACAGCAAGAAGTCCACAAAATACCTGTACCTCAATTGGACAACTTGAACCTAGACATATCCCAAGAGGAAGTTAAATCTACAATCCAAGATCTTAAATTTGGCAAGTCCCCAGGGCCAGACGGTTTTACTCATCTGTACTATAAGAAATTTGAGCCCTTGCTTACCCCCGCACCTAACATCTTTGTTTAACGCTATACTAAATGGAGAACCTATGCCCCCTTAATTGAATCAGGCCGACCTCATAGTCTTTCCAAAAGAGGGTAGGGACCCGAATCTCAAACTGTATTACAAGGCAGCGCAGCTGGCTTTCATTCCTCTGGCGCATTCTCCAAAACACATCAGCCGCTCTGGGTATTTATGGAAAATGTAAGCATGTCACCTTATACATGGGATACAGTAATATGGATTCCAGGCCTGTATACTTTTTTGAGAAACTTGAAAAATCCATTGATTAAGCACTCATTAAAAATATGGACGGAGATGAACTGGACACCAAAACTGGACACTCGGGTATCAGATCTTACCCCTATCGTACCCAATCCCCACTTTAAGATACATCTTCCGGAAAGCTCTCTCAGTTGGTGGAAGTCTCAGAACCTACTAAGGGTTGGTCCATGGTGGCATGACGACAAAATAATGACCTTTGAGTGGGTGAGAGATAGATACAATTTAACCCTGGCTGAACACTATAATTTTTGAAGGATACATCATTTTATATATACGATAAGTGGTAGGGGAACCCCCCAAAGAAACACCTGGCTACTCAAAAAATTTAGCCCCCTTTCAGCCTGGTATTATTAGCCTCATGTATGAACTATTTAATGAAAACTCATGGGCAAACAAACCAGACATATACCAAAGCCTGGGAGAGGGATTTGGGCACCGAGTTGGCAGATAGCACATGGGATAAAAGTTGGCAAGGCTTAAGTAGGGGATCTTTAAATTATAGTCTGCTTGAGACTTCAATAAAGGTCCTACACAGGACATATATTACTCCTTTTAAGCTAATAAATGGGATCCAAAACGGAGCAGCTCATGTTTTAGGAACAGTGGTAATGAGGCTACATTTATTCATGTCTGGTGGGAGTGTTCGGCAGTCATAAGACTATGGGAAGAAACATGCTTACTAGCTTCTAAAATGTTTAAGATTGACCTAATAAAATATTTTTTGAAAGAAAAAATACACATAGCTAGTAGTTGGAAAACCCCAAATTAAAACTTTCAGGAATTAATAAAAAAAATCAACTATTTACTGCTCAACGAGAGATTTAACCATGTAGTCTTGGATAGAATCACCCAGTTCCAGACAATTTGGGATCCCTGGATAACATCCCCATTTAGTGCCCCCCTAATATAATAAAACATTTGTTAATGGTTGAAGCGACTCGGGGGGAAGGACCGGAGTGGGGGAGCCCTGGAGGAGACCCTTCAGAAGCAACCGGCGGCAAAATTATCCGAGGAAAGGAGAGGTCGCCTACTGAAGCCTGCCCTAGGGTAACCCAAGGGCGATTGAGCAGGTTAGATATTGTAAATAATAGGCTACTGCTGGAGTGATGATAGATAATAGGACTTTACTATTGTCTGTTTTAACATGTCTTAGGTTTCTCTTAAAAATTGCAATCACAGTAAAAAAAAAGAAAATGTATTAACCAAAAAAGTAAAAAAAAGAAGGCCTAGCCACCTAATTTTAACAAAATGTCTTCATTGTAAATATGTATTTTTGCACAACTGTTGTGTTATGCAAGACTGTTCAATATGCTTTCTTTTCCATTACATGCCGTACGCCTTCTGGCATAAAAATTGAAATTCAAAAATTAGATATTGTTGCAGCCGCTGCTGTTGCAGCGGCCAGAAAAATTGACCTTTGTTCCCCAGGCAGAAAGTGCCATAAAACATTGCCTCTTCTTGAACCCTAGTTGGTGGCGGATAATTCACGCAAGTCATCCGGCATTCACAGATAACAGACAGCAGCGTGTGGACCATTTATAGCCGAAGGCAGCTCATCTCATCAGGCCGAATGTATCGCCCAGTGTCAGTCCCTTCGGGATCCATTCCTCATTCATCTTTATAAAGGTGAGGCAATCTAGACTTTTTTGCCCTAGGCGACTTCTCTTCTCGGTGACAAAACCTCCTGCTGCACTGAAGGTCCTTTCTGACAGGACACTTGAAGCGGGGCAGGCCAGAAGTTCAATTGCAAATTGGGATAGCTCAGGCCACAGGTCAAGCCTGCATACCCAGTAGTCAAGGGGTTCATTGCTCCTCAGAGTGTCGATATCTGCAGTTAAGGCGAGGTAGTCTGCTACCTGTCGGTCAAGTCGTTCTCTGAGGGTGGATCCGGAAGGGCTGATGCGATGCGTAGGACTGAAAAAGGTCCACATGTCCTCCATCAACAACACATCTTTTAAACATCCTGTCCTTGCCGGCGTGGTCGTGGGAGGTGGATTACTTTCACCTCTTCCCCTGTTATATTGCCCTTGTGCTGTGACATCACCCTTATATGCTGTGTAAAGCATACTTGTTAATTTGTTTTGGACCTGCTGCATCCTTTCTGACTTGCGGTAATTTGGTAACAAATCAGGCACTTTCTGCTTATACCGGGGGTCTAGTAGCGTGCACACCCAGTACAGGTCGTTCCCCTTCAGCCTTTTTATACGAGGGTCCTGCGACAGGCACAACAGCATGAAAGACCCCATTTGCACAAGGTTGGATGCCGAGCTAGTCATGTCCCGTTCCTCGTCCTCAGTGATACCAGATAGGTGACAACGAGCACCCTGGGATGCCTGTTGTGATTGGTCTTCCTCCTCCCCCTCAAAGCCACATTCCTCCTCTGACTCCTCTTCCTCACAATCCTCTTCCAGTGTTGCCGCAGGTCCAGCAAGCGATGCTGATAAGGCTGTTTCTGGTGGTGATGGTGACCACAACTCTTCCTCTTCCTCGTCACGCTCATCTACGGCCTGATCCAGCACTCTTCGCAGGGCACGCTCCAGGAATAAAACAAATGGTATGATGTCGCTGATGGTGCCTTCGGTGCGACTGACAAGGTTTGTCACCTCCTCAAAAGGACGCATGAGCCTACAGGCATTGCGCATGAGCGTCCAGTAACGTGGCAAAAAAATCCCCAGCTCCGCAGAGGCTGTCCTAGCACCCCGGTCATACAAATACTCGTTAATGGCTTTTTCTTGTTGGAGCAGGCAGTCGAACATTAGGGGTGTTGAATTCCAACGTGTGGGGCTGTCACAAATCAAGCGCCTCACTGGCATGTTGTTTCGCCGCTGGATATCTGAAAAGTGCGCCATGGCCGTGTAGGAACGCCTGAAATGGCCACACACCTTTCTGGCCTGCTTCAGGACGTCCTGTAAGCCTGGATACTTATGGACAAAGCGTTGTACGATCAGATTACACACATGTGCCATGCACGGCACATGCGTCAACTTGCCCAAATTCAATGCCGCCAACAAATTTCTTCCATTGTCACAAACCACTTTGCCAATCTCTAGTTGGTGCGGAGTCAGCCATTGATCCACCTGTGCATTCAGGGCAGACAGGAGTGTTGGCCCGGTGTGACTCTCTGCTTTGAGGCAAGTCAACCCCAAGACGGCATGACACTGCCGTATCCGGGATGTGGAATAGTATCTGGGGAGCTGGGGGGGTGCCGTTGATGTGGAGCAAGACGCAGCAGCAGAAGAGGACTCAGCTGAGGAGGTTATGGAAGAGGATGGAGTAGGAGGAGTAGAGGAGGTGGCAGCAGGCCTGCCTGCAAGTCGTGGCGGTGTCACCAACTCCTCTGCAGAGCCACGCATTCCATGCTTGGCAGGCGTCAGCAGGTTTGCCCAATGCGCAGTGTAGGTGATATACCTGCCCTGACCATGCTTTGCAGACCAGGTATCAGTGGTCAGATGGACCCTTGCCCCAACACTGTGTGCCAGAGATGCCATTACTTCCTTTTGCACAATTGAGTACAGGTTGGGGATTGCCTTTTGGGCAAAGAAATTTCGGCCGGGTACCTTCCACTGCGGTATCCCAATCGCTAAAAACTTTTTGAACGCCTCAGACTCCACCAGCTTCTATGGTAAAAGCTGGCGGGCCAAGAGTTCAGACAAGCCAGGTGTCAGACGACGGGCAAGGGGGTGACTTTGTGGCATTGGCTTCTTACGCTCAAACATGCCCTTGACAGACACCTGACTGTGGGGAGATGAGCAGGAACAGCAAGAGGCAAGAGACGGAGTGTTGGAGAGTTGAGAGGGGGCAAGGAGGACAGCAGTGGTTGATGTGGATGAAGATGCTGGACCAGGAGGAGGATGGCGGCTTTGAGTTTGTGTGCTGCTTGTACTCATGTGTTGATCCCATTGGCGTTTGTGCTGTGACATCATGTGCCTTCGCAAAGCAGTTGTACCTAGGTGGGTGTTGGACTTCCCACGACTCAGTTTCTTTTGGCACAGGTTGCAAATGGCATCGCTGTTGTCAGAGGCAGACACACAAAAAAAATGCCACACTGCTGAGCTCGGCGGTGACGGCATTCTGGTGGTGGCAACAGCATGCGTTGATTGGCGTGTTGTCTGGCTGACCCCGGGTGCTGATGCATGCTGTCTGACTGTGCCACTAGCTCGTTGTGATGACCTCCCTCTACTTCCAACTCGTCTCCTCCTCCTCTCTGTCTCCCCATCT
Source organism: Discoglossus pictus (assembly GCA_027410445.1). Classification (NCBI taxonomy): domain Eukaryota; kingdom Metazoa; phylum Chordata; class Amphibia; order Anura; family Alytidae; genus Discoglossus; species Discoglossus pictus. Next base: position 81,933,851 of record CM050167.1, on the reverse strand, counting down.
GAACTTTCCCCCTGTTCTTCTTCTCTTCTAGCAGGCACCCACGTGACATCCACGGACGCATCGTCATCATCATCACCCGCCTCACTTGTATATGACAACTGAACAAAGGAAGCAGCAGCGGGTACATCATCATCATCATCATCACATCGTACGTACATGTGTGTAATGCTGCCTGACTGAGACATATCCCTGTTATCTACATTCTCTGGCAATAATGGTTGCGCATCACTCATTTCTTCAAACTGATGTGTAAATAACTCTTCTGACTGATCAATTGAATTGGCTGTGGTACTAGTGTTGGTGGTGGCGGCAGGCGGGTGAGTGGTAACTTGAGAGGTGCCCGAAGCTAAGCTGGAGGAGGATGGTGCGTCAATGTTCCAAGCGGAAGCTGTAGAAGATTGGGTGTCCTGTGTTAGCCAGTCAACTACGTCCTCTGAACTTTTCAAGTTCAGGGTAACTGGCCTCTGAACACTGGGCATTATTGTAGGGCCAAAGGGAATCACAGCACCACGACCACGACGGCCTCTGCGGGGTGTCCTGCCTCTGCCTGTCATTTTTTTTTTTTAAATGTGGACTGTTGGTACCCCAACTAGACTGGATTGGTTGAACTTGGCACAGTACTTGTAAGCAGGACACACACTATGGGTAGCGGTCAAGCAAATGAACTTTGATTGACGGTTATGCAAATGCACTTAGACTTAATAAAAAAAAAGTTTGGTTTTTTTAAATGTGGACTGTTGGTACCCCAACTAGACTGGATTGGTTGAACTTGGCACAGTACTTGTAAGCAGGACACACACTATGGGTAGCGGTCAAGCAAATGAACTTTGATTGACGGTCAGTCAGGCAAATGCACTTAGATTTAATTAAAAAAAAGTTTGGGTTTTTTAAATGTGGACTGTTGGTACCCCAACTAGACTGGATTGGTTGAACTTGGCACAGTGTAGTTGACATTATGAGAAACATGATCTGTAAACTAAATAAAAATCATTTTAGGAGGTTAAGGGAAAAAGAAACCGAATGGGGGGATACCGAGCAGAGCACACCATCTACAGCCCACTGGGAGACAAACTCATCCATTCCCCCAGTGGACAAAGCTAGGTGGTACTCTGCCCGGATACGGGAGCGCACCAGCACCCGGAACATGGCCTCAGTTGACAAGGGAACCCCCCCTATCAAACACTGCTTCCTGGACTTATATATAGCCAATTTGGCTAATGCCAGGAGCAGGTTGACGAGGAGGTCCCTGGCCTTATTGCCCCGGGACACTGGGCGCCCAAAAATAAAAATGTGAGGGGAGAAATGCAGCCAGAACTGCAGGAGGAGGCCCCTCAAGAGTGACAAGAGGGGCTGCAGTCTGGCGCAACTAAAATAAATATGATACACAGACTCTCCCTTGCCACAGAATGGACAAGTGGAGGGAGAGTCCGTGAATTTAGCTAAATACTCTCCCGTGCTCAGTGCACCATGGAGCACTCTCCAACTCAAGTCCCCAGTGGGTCGTGGAACTAAATCAGAATAAAGTTCCCTCCACCGGGGCCTCTTGCCCTCGTCAGCTGGTAGGACCCGCCTCCAGATGGTATCGGGACGGGTCACGAGGGCAAGGAAGTGCACTGTATGGAGCATGAGAGAATATAAGCTCTTCCTCGGCATGCCGCGAAAGCATGCCGAGGGTATGTCCCTCAACTTTGAGAGGTTGGGGACAGGAGGAGCCTGAGGGGAAACACAGGGCTTGTGTCCAATGCAAACAGCCGGAGCAGGTGTGTTGAAAGGTGCATGTGGCACTCCGGCCTGCAAAGCCCCGCGAAGGAAGGTGCGCGAGTCGGGGGAGATGGCATCCCTAATCTCCTGGAGCAAGCGCCCTGAGACATTGGGCGTCACATATCCCAAACGGAGCGCAAGCTCCTGGGGTGACACCCAATCAGAACGCCCGTATTCCAGGAGATCCCCGACTCGGGTCATCCGTGCATGACTAAGGCGGCGGATGATACTGGGGGACTGTAACATTGGAGCCCCCACTGCTGGATTAAATAGCAGGGGCTCCGTGAATATTTCATCCCCCAAAGGCACGCCCTGCCTGGTCACGGAGACCATGCTCCAGGCCTTGAGGGTTTCCTGGTAGTATGCCGGCAACACAGAGAGGTCTCTCCCAAACCCCTCGGGCCTGATCAGAAATAATTGCCGGTCATACCCCAGGTTGCGCAACTGGCGATAAAAGCTGGATGCCAGTGCGCACCACTGCGGAGAGGGATCTGCATATAGGTATCTCTGCAGGTACTGAAGGCGGACAACTGGGAGCACACACAAACTACTCCCTGTCCACCCTCCACCAAAGGCAGACTTGCAACCCCTGCAGAGACCCAATGCCTTCCCATCCAGAGGAAATCTAACAAATTCCTCTGGATATTGGTGACAAACTCGGGGGTCGGACTCAGACAAATCAGCCGGTGCCAGATCTGAGAAGCCACCAGCTGATTCACCACTAGAGTCTGCCCCCTAAGGGAAAGCATTTTTGCTAGACCCCTCCATCGTCCCAGACGAGAGAGGACACTGCCCTCTAACTCCCTCCAGTTGTCTGGGACGGAAGCGTCCGCAGCGGACAGGTAGACTCCCAGATATTTAATGACATCTGCCTCCCACGTGATGTCACGAAACGTGGGAGGCAAAAAGTCTACCTGTAAATTCCCCTCTAAAAGGCCTGTGCATTTGGACCAGTTGATCTGAGCGGAGGAGGCAGCTGAATATACCTCCTGGCACTGTTTTGCCAGCTCAAGATCAACTGGATCCTGGGCCACGAGGAGCACATCATCAGCATAAGCTGAAAGGACAATCCGCATGTCTGGATCTTTTAGCACCAGCCCTGTGAGCCTTTTCCTCAGTAGGCAGAGGAAAGGCTCGATGGCCAGTGCATATAACTGTCCAGACAAGGGACATCCTTGACGCACCCCTCGTCCAAATACCAAAGGTGCTGTTAGGGACCAATTGATTTTAAGTAAACACTCTGCAGAGGCGTACAGCGATCTTATAAAGCCCACAAACTGTGGGCCAAAGCCGTACGCTTGCAGAGTGGCTATGAGGTAACCATGGTCCACCCTGTCAAACGCCTTCTCTTGATCTAAAGAGAGAAAGGCGAGTGACAGACCAGTCCTGCGAGAATAATGCAATAGATCCCGGACCAGAAAGATACTATCAAAGATAGTCCGGCCCGGGATCGCATAGGACTGGTCAGGGTGAACCAATTCTGCCAGCACAGACCCAAGTCTAAGCGAGATGGCTTTAGCTACAATCTTGTAGTCTGTGCTAAACAGAGAGACCGGTCGCCAGTTCTTAATAAGCCGGAGATCCCCCTTTTTGGGCAGCAGGGCAAGTACTGCCCTGCGACAAGACAGGGGCATCTCCCCGGTCTCCAGGGCTTCCCCAAGGACCAGATGGAAATCAGGTCCCAGAGTCTCCCAGAAAAATTGGAAAAACTCTACAGTCAGTCCGTCCAGTCCTGGAGACTTCTCACAGGACATGGCACGGAGGGCTTCAGAGAGCTCTTGAAAAGATAGTGGTATATCAAGCCGCTCTCTTACACCCTCACTGACTGTGGGGAGCCCCTCCCATAGCACCCTGCAGGAGTCTGGAGAAATGGGATCCGGAGAGTAAAGATCTTTATAAAAGTTCCAGGCTCTATCCCGGATACTCTCCGGATCTGTAAGGGGGGCACCGTCTTCATCTAGAAGACAGGTGATGTGCCTACTGTTACCCCCCTTTTTCTCCAGTGAGTAGAAGAGGCGCGAGCCGCGGTCTAGATCTTTGAGAAAACCTAAGAGGCTGCGCACGTATGCCCCCTTGGCCTGGTGTCGTTCCAGGTCACAGAGGACACCCTTCCTCTCTACATATTTGCTCTGCAGGGATTGGTCCCTACAAGTGAACAGCCTCTGCTCCAGATGGAGTACCTCCCCCCGGAGTGACTCCAACTCAGCTTCGCGCTGCCCACTCGCACCCTTGGTATATTCCTGACACAGAAGTCGCAAATGAACCTTGGCCACGTCCCACCACAGTTTTAACGTGGCAAAGTCCCCCTTGCAACCCCTCCAGTCCGTCCAAAACTCCCGGATCAATGTCACGAGCCCCTGGTCCTTCAACAAAGCATTGTTGAAGTGCCAATAGGCGGCTCGTGGCGCTGTTGGCGTTAGCGCCACCGTCACAGACACACAGTTGTGGTCTGTGAACGGAGCCAGCCTAATGGCACAAGAACCGATTCGTGACATATAGTGACTAGATATATATAGTCTGTCGATCCGGGAGTGGGACACCAGACCGGCTCTCACCCTGACGTAAGTGAAACCGTCTGATGCCCCTGGGTTCTGCTCTCGCCAGATGTCCTCCAGGGAGAAGCGGGCGATGATCTCCCGCAGGGCTGACGCAGAAGGCGGGTACGGCTCTGGACTATTCCGGTCCAGAGCGTCGAGGGTGCAGTTGAAATCACCCCCGAGTACCAAACACTCATCTGCGTCAACCGTCTCCAAAAACTGGGACAGTCTGGCGAGGAACCTCACTCTATCGGGCCCTCCAGCAGGGGCATATATATTAACTAGGTTAATGATGCTACCCTGCTCTCGGACCCGGAGGTGGATTAGACGGCCTGGGATAACAGCTTTCACAAGCAGCAGCTCTGGCTGAAAAGACTCTGAGAACAGGGTCACCACTCCACATGACGCCGATGAGAAGTGGCTGAAGAAGACCCTGCCTCTCCACTCCAGTTGCCACGAGGCCTCAGCCTCTGGAGTGGTGTGAGTTTCCTGCAGGAAGCTCACAGAGTACCCTCTCTGATATAAATAGGAGAGTACCTGGAACCTGCGGAAACTGTCTTGACAGCCATTGGTATTTAGCGTGCTGATGTGCAAAGCCATTACTGCGTGTCAGGAATTGTGCGTTCCTCAGACCCTTGAGACTGTTGATAGGACACGCACATTTTATAGAATTTCCGGACGCGGAGATGCTCCGCAGTCCCAGAATTCTTGGCCCTAGTGCTGACCACTAGATATTGCTGGAGAGCGTGGAGAATAAACAACATATTCTTCCACCTCTCCAAGGCCAGCCGCACCTTCCTTTTCTTTTGTCCATGAAGGGTGCTCTCAAGGAATAGATCTATTTCCTTCACAGGGATAACCCACCCAGAATCTGATGTTCCTTCTAGTGGGTCACCCCTGGGCTCCTCTTGGCTGAGGGCTTTTACTCCATCCTCCCCGGCTGGAGTTAGTTTCCTCAGCTTTATTCTCAGGGACCCCCTCTTAGATGATACAGAAGGAGTCCCTTTAGCACCCTTCAAGGTAAATAATGGACCCTTGGATTGCTGCTGCACCCCTGTAGCTTCAGGAGTGCATTCAGGGGTAGCTGGCTGGACAGCAGTGGCTGGCATGGCTTCCTTAATGGAAGCCTTGGAGGTTTTATATGCCTCCTCTGCCAGTTCCACCGCTGCTTGCTCAGCTTGGATGGCACCGATGTTAGGGTCAGTGGACGGCTGAGGAGGGTAGACAGGCTCTCCCATGATGTTAACAGGAAAACCTGTTTTATCACCCTCCCCCATTTCCACTTCCCCTTGTGCCACATCCCCCCTGACAGACAAATCCATGGGGTCCTGAATGGGGGTCATGCCTATATTCCCCCCCTCCAGTAGTGACTCGGCCTGGGGCTCTAACAAAGCCCGAGGTACGTCACTAGAGAGTGACACTGGAGGAGGAGACTAACTGGTGCCCTTGAAGCTCAGCACCTCAGGGACACTGACTACCCATTCAGCAGGGGCTTTGTTGGGACCCCCCCTCAAAGGCCAGAGGCAGAACCTGATCTTTCTTGTCTACCCCTGCCTCACTTGGGAGACCCTCTTGCCCCTGCTTTTCCTCCAGACCCTTTTCCACATTAACCCATATAGGGTCTGGAGAGAGAGATGTGTGGTCTGGCACCGGCTGGCTGAGCTTAATAACCGGGCCAGACAATGTCACCGGATGAGGAGGAGATGTTTTGTTCCTCTTCTTGCTTTTAGAGGGAGGTGCTCCACTATAGAGCACTTCCCACTTATCAGCAACCTCCCTGTTGGTTTTATGCTTCCTCTTCCTGGGGACGTCACTCCTGGAAGAGGAGCTGCCACTAGCTGCCTCCCCTGCAGAGGGCTTATTATCCCTCTGCTTACACTGTGCCCCCACACTAACTGATGTAATTATGGTGGGGGCAGATTGGGACTTGGGAGATGCAGCTGTGACACTGGGAGGACCGGTGACATTCTTCCCCTTTTTCCCCGTGTCTGCAGTCTTGCTGGAAACCACAGACACAGATGGATTTTTTGGGGAAGAAGGGGGTTTGGAGGCCGTGGTGGTGGCTTGAGGAACGGCCTCCTTGCCTGAGCTCTGTGGGGGGGCTATGACCCTTGAGGTCCCCGCTGTTATGGGCTCAGCGGGGATGGGTGCTGTACTGACGGAGGTGCCATTTGCTGGGGCTGGGGCATGATGCTTTTCATTAGGACAATTCCTACGTGTATGCCCCAACCCCTTGCAATGATAGCACTGCACCTCCGTAGTGCTGTAAAAAATCCTGTAGAGCACCCCCTCAAATGGAACCCCAAAAGACCCCTCAATGTTTTCTGCGCCCTGAGGCAGGCACATTTGTACCTGCCTCTTGAAAGAGAGCACATGACGAAGTGCTCTCTCTCTGCACCCCAGGGGAATTTTAATAAATGGTGTTTTTACTTCCCCTAGGGTTAGCAGGTGGGGGCGCAGGAGGGAGTCTGGTAGGAAGGGGGGCACATTAGAGAGTGTTACTTTTGTGCCCAACCCTTCCAGGGGTTCTATTGGGACATATAATCCCCCCACTGTGATGCCTCTCTGTACAAGAATGTGAGCAGCAGCCAGCGTACGGGTAAAGAAAACTGCTTTCCCGTACATTTTGCTGGCTGCTACTATAACAGAGGGGCTGATGACGTTAGCTGCAGCACGCAGATAGATATCAATGCTGTAGACCCCAGACATCTGACATTTAACCCCATGCTTCCTAGTGATCTGCCCCTCAGCCCCAGCGGTGGTATTACTGGGGCCAGCAGAAACCACCTGTGACCAGGTATTAGCCACAGGGGTAGGTCTGCTGGCAGAACCACCAGGAGCTGGGGCTGCCTTATCTGCCTGGGGCCTATGCTGTGCAGTGCTGCAGCTAGGATTTTCAGGGGCCATTATTCCCCCTTTTGACCCCTGAGGCTTCTTAGTGGTCTTATCCCTCATGTTTAGACCCTTTTTTTTAGTTTATTTGTTTTATTTATTTTTATTTTTTGTTTTATGATTTTTTACTGTTTTCTTTTTTTTTTTAATATAAAAGTGTGAAAAAGAAACAAAAAGACAAAACTAAGGGAGACAAAACTAAGGGAGAGAGAGAGGTGATGCTTGGCAGTGGAAGGGTTAATGGCCTGTTGCAAGGTGTTACTAATTGCAACAACACAGAGAACACAGAGGCTTTTTAACCCCTCTGTGTCTCTGTGTCAGATGTTAAAAAAGCCTTTTAAACAAAAACTTCAAATTGTTTTCCCCCCACTGCCTACAAAGATGTTACTCGTCTTCTCTCCCCCCCAAAACATAAAACCCAACACCAAACAAACAAAACTTTAACAAAACCTGAAAAACTTAAATTAAACTAAGAAAAATACCACAAAAACTCCCAAAAATTAACAACACAGTGCACAAAGTGCTTATAAACAGAACAGTGTTAAAATAAAACTTGTATTTGAGGGACTAAGACCCTAAAAAGCCTTTTGTTTGGAGCTTAAGCATGCACACAACATGCTCTCTGGCACAGTACTTGAAAGCAGGACACACACTATGGGTAGCGGTCAAGCAAATGAACTTTGATTGACGGTCAGTCAGGCAAATGCACTTACATTTAAGAAAAAAAAAGTTTGGGTTTTTTAAATGTGGACTGTTGGTACCCCAACTAGACTGGATTGGTTGAACTTGGCACAGTACTTGAAAGCAGGACACACACTATGGGTAGCGGTCAAGCAAATGAACTTTGATTGACGGTTATGCAAATGCACTTAGATTTAATAAAAAAAAAGTTTGGGTTTTTTAAATGTGGACTGTTGGTACCCCAACTAGACTGGATTGGTTGAACTTGGCACAGTGTATTTTAAAATGATGAGAAAACATGTTCTGTAAACTAAATAAAAATCATATTAGGAGGTTGAAAGAAAAGGAAACCGGATGGGGGGATACCGAGCAGAGCACACCATCTACAGCCCACTGGGAGACAAACTCATCCATTCCCCCAGTGGACAAAGCCAGGTGGTACTCTGCCCGGATACGGGAGCGCACCAGCACCCGGAACATGGCCTCAGGTGACAAGGGAACCCCCCCTATCAAACACTGCTTCCTGGACTTATATATAGCCAACTTGGCTAATGCCAGGAGCAGGTTGACGAGGAGGTCCCTGGCCTTATTGCCCCGGGACACTGGGCGCCCAAAAATAAAAATGTGAGGGGAGAAATGCAGCCAGAACTGCAGGAGGAGGCCCCTCAAGAGTGACAAGAGGGGCTGCAGTCTGGCGCAACTAAAATAAATATGATACACGGACTCTCCCTTGCCACAGAATGGACAAGTGGAGGGAGAGTCCGTGAATTTAGCTAAGTACTCTCCCGTGCTCAGTGCACCATGGAGCACTCTCCAACTCAAGTCCCCGGTGGGTCGTGGAACTAAATCAGAATAAAGTTCCCTCCACCGGGGCCTCTTGCCCTCGTCAGCTGGTAGGACCCGCCTCCAGATGGTATCGGGACGGGTCACGAGGGCAAGGAAGTGCACTGTATGGAGCACGAGAGAATATAAGCTCTTCCTCGGCATGCCGCGAAAGCATGCCAAGGGTATGTACCTCAACCTCGAGAGGTTGGGGAAAGGAGGAGCCTGAGGGGAAACACGGGGCTTGGGTCCAATGCAAACAGCCGGAGCAGGGGTGTTGAAAGGTGCATGTGGCACTCCGGCCTGCAAAGCCCCGCGAAGGAAGGTGCGCGAGTCGTTGGAGATGGCATCCCTAATCTCCTGGAGCAAGCGCCCTGAGACTTTGGGCGTCACATATCCTAAACGGAGCGCAAGCTCCTGGGGTGACACCCAATCAGAACGCCCGTATTCCAGGAGATCCCCGACTCGGGTCATCCGTGCATGACTAAGGCGGCGGATGATACTGGGGGACTGTAACATTGGAGCCCCCTCTGCTGGATTAAATAGCAGGGGCTCTGTGAATATTTCATCCCCCAAAGGCACGCCCTGCCTGGTCACGGAGACCATGCTCCAGGCCTTGAGGGTTTCCTGGTAGTATGCCGGCAACACAGAGAGGTCTCTCCCAAACCCCTCGGGCCTGATCAGAAATAATTGCCGGTCATACCCCAGGTTGCGCAACTGGCGATAAAAGCTGGATGCCAGTGCGCACCACTGCGGAGAGGGATCTGCATATAGGTATTTCTGCAGGTACTGAAGGCGGAAGGTGGACAACTGGGAGCACACACAAACTACTCCCTGTCCACCCTCCACCAAAGGCAGACTTGCCACCCCTGCAGAGACCCAATGCCTTCCCATCCAGAGGAAATCTAACAAATTCCTCTGGATATTGGTGACAAACTCGGGGGTCGGACTCAGACAAATCAGCCGGTGCCAGATCTGAGAAGCCACCAGCTGATTCACCACTAGAGTCCGCCCCCTAAGGGAAAGCATTTTTGCTAGACCCCTCCATCGTCCCAGACGAGAGAGGACACTGCCCTCTAACTCCCTCCAGTTGTCTGGGACGGAAGCGTCCGCAGCGGACAGGTAGACCCCCAGATATTTAATGACATCTGCCTCCCACGTGATGTCACGAAACGTGGGAGGCAAAGAGTCTACCTGTAAATTACCCTCTAAAAGGCCTGTGCATTTGGACCAGTTGATCTGAGCGGAGGAGGCAGCTGAATATACCTCCTGGCACTGTTTTGCCAGCTCAAGATCAACTGGATCCTGGGCCACGAGGAGCACATCGTCAGCATAAGCTGAAAGGACAATCCGCATGTCTGGATCTTTTAGCACCAGCCCTGTGAGCCTTTTCCTCAGTAGGCAGAGGAAAGGCTCAATGGCCAGTGCATATAACTGTCCAGACAAGGGACATCCTTGACGCACCCCTCGTCCAAATACCAAAGGTGCTGTTAGGGACCAATTGATTTTAAGTAAACACTCTGCAGAGGCGTACAGCGTTCTTATAAAGCCCACAAACTGTGGGCCAAAGCCGTACGCTTGCAGAGTGGCTATGAGGTAACCATGGTCCACCCTGTCAAACTACTTCTCTTGATCTAAAGAGAGAAAGGCGAGTGACAGACCAGTCCTGCGAGAATAATGCAATAGATCCCGGACCAGAAAGATACTATCAAAGATAGTCCGGCCCGGGATCGCATAGGACTGGTCAGGGTGAACCAATTCTGCCAGCACAGACCCAAGTCTAAGCGAGATGGCTTTAGCTACAATCTTGTAGTCCGTGCTGAGCAGAGAGACCGGTCGCCAGTTCTTAATAAGCCGGAGATCCCCCTTTTTGGGCAGCAGGGCAAGTACTGCCCTGCGACAAGACAGGGGCATCTCCCCGGTCTCCAGGGCTTCCCCAAGGACCAGATGGAAATCAGGTCCCAGAGTCTCCCAGAAAAATTGGAAAAACTCTACAGTCAGTCCGTCCAGTCCTGGAGACTTCTCACAGGACATGGCACGGAGGGCTTCAGAGAGCTCTTGAAAAGATAGTGGTATATCAAGCCGCTCTCTTACACCCTCACTGACTGTGGGGAGCCCCTCCCATAGCACCCTGCAGGTGTCTGGAGAAATGGGATCCGGAGAGTAAAGATCTTTATAAAAGTTCCGGGCTCTATCCCGGATACTCTCCGGATCTGTAAGGGGGGCACCGTCTTCATCTAGAAGACAGGTGATGTGCCTACTGTTACCCCCCTTTTTCTCCAGTGAGTAGAAGAGGCGCGAGCCGCGGTCTAGATCTTTGAGAAAACATAAGCGGCTGCGCACGTATGCCCCCTTGGCCTGGTGTCGTTCCAGGTCACAGAGGACACCCTTCCGCTCTACATACTCGCTCTGCAGGGATTGGTCCCTACAAGTGAACAGCCTCTGCTCCAGATGGAGTACCTCCCCCCGGAGTGACTCCAACTCAGCTTCGCGCTGCCCACTCGCACCCTTGGTATATTCCTGACACAGAAGTCGCAAATGAACCTTGCCCACGTCCCACCACAGTTTTAACGTGGCAAAGTCCCCCTTGCAACCCCTCCAGTCCGTCCAAAACTCCCGGATCAATGTCACGAGCCCCTGGTCCTTTAACAAAGCATTGTTGAAGTGCCAATAGGCGGCTCGTGGCGCTGTTGGCGTTAGCGCCACTGTCACAGACACACAGTTGTGGTCTGTGAACGGAGCCAGCCTAATGGCACAAGAACCGACTCGTGACATATAGTGACTAGATATATATAGTCTGTCGATCCGGGAGTGGGACACCAGACCAGCTCTCACCCTGACGTAGGTGAAACCGTCTGATGCCCCTGGGTTCTGCTCTCGCCAGATGTCCTCCAGGGAGAAGCGGGCGATGATCTCCCGCAGGGCTGACGCAGAAGGCGGGTACGGCTCTGGACTATTCCGGTCCAGAGCGTCGAGGGTGCAGTTGAAATCACCCCCGAGTACCAAACACTCATCTGCGTCAACCGTCTCCAAAAACTGGGACAGTCTGGCGAGGAACCTCACTCTCTCGGGCCCTCCAGCAGGGGCATATATATTAACTAGGTTAATGATGCTACCCTGTTCTCGGACCCGGAGGTGGATTAGACGGCCTGGGATAACAGCTTTCACAAGCAGCAGCTCTGACTGAAAAGACTCTGAGAACAGGGTCACCACTCCACATGACGCCGATGTGAAGTGGCTGAAGAAGACCCTGACTCTCCACTCCAGCTGCCACGAGGCCTCAGCCTCTGGAGTGGTGTGAGTTTCCTGCAGGAAGCTCACAGAGTACCCTCCCTGATATAAATAGGAGAGTACCTGGAACCTGCGGAAACTGTCTTGACAGCCATTGGTATTTAGCGTGCTGATGTGCAAAGCCATTACTGCGTGTCAGGAATTGTGCGTTCCTCAGACCCTTGAGACTGCTGATAGGACACGCACATTTTATAGAATTTCCGGACGCGGAGATGCTCCGCAGTCCCAGAATTCTTGGCCCTAGTGCTGACCACTAGATATTGCTGGAGAGAGTGGAGAATAAACGACATATTCTTCCACCTCTCCAAGGCCAGCCGCACCTTCCTTTTCTTTTGTCCATGAAGGGTGCTCTCAAGGAATAGATCTATTTCCTTGACAGGGATAACCCACCCAGAATCTGATGTTCCTTCTAGTGGGTCACCCCTGGGCTCCTCTTGGCTGAGGGCTTTTACTCCATCCTCCCCGGCTGGAGTCAGTTTCCTCAGCTTTATTCTCAGGGACCCCCTCTTAGATGATACAGAAGGAGTCCCTTTAGCACCCTTCAAGGTAAATAATGGACCCTTGGATTGCTGCTGCACCCCTGTAGCTTCAGGAGTGCATTCAGGGGTAGCTGGCTGGACAGCAGTGGCTGGCATGGCTTCCTTAATGGAAGCCTTGGAGGCTTTATATGCCTCCTCTGCCAGTTCCACCGCTGCTTGCTCAGCTTGGATGGCACCGATGTTAGGGTCAGTGGACGGCTGAGGAGGGTAGACAGGCTCTCCCATGATGTTAACAGAAAAACCTGTTTTATCACCCTCCCCCATTTCCACTTCCCCTTGTGCCACATCCCCACTGACAGACAAATCCATGGGGTCCTGAATGGGGGTCATGCCTATATTCCCCCCCTCCAGTAGTGACTCGGCCTGGGGCTCTAACAAAGCCCGAGGTACGTCACTAGAGAGTGACACTGGAGGAGGAGACTGACTGGTGCCCTTGAAGCTCAGCACCTCAGGGACACTGACTACCCATTCAGCAGGGGCTTTGTTGGGACCCCCCTCAAAGGCCAGAGGCAGAACCTGATCTCTCTTGTCTACCCCTGCCTCACTTGGGAGACCCTCTTGCCCCTGCTTTTCCTCCAGACCCTTTTCCACATTAACCCCTATAGGGTCTGGAGAGAGAGATGTGTGGTCTGGCACCGGCTGGCTGAGCTTAATAACCGGGCCAGACAATGTCACCGGATGAGGAGGAGATGTTTTGTTCCTCTTCTTGCTTTTAGAGGGAGGTGCTCCACTATAGAGCACTTCCCACTTATCAGCAACCTCCCTGTTGGTTTTATGCTTCCTCTTCCTGGGGACGTCACTCCTGGAAGAGGAGCTGCCACTAGCTGCCTCCCCTGCAGAGGGCTTATTATCCCTCTGCTTAGACTGTGCACCCACACTAACTGATGTAATTATGGTGGGGGCAGATTGGGACTTGGGAGATGCAGCTGTGACACTGGGAGGACCGGTGACATTCTTCCCCTTTTTCCCCGTGTCTGCAGTCTTGCTGGAAACCACAGACACAGATGGCTTTTTTGGGGAAGAAGGGGGTTTGGAGGCCGTGGTGGTGGCTTGAGGAACGGCCTCCTTGCCTGAGCTCTGTGGGGGGGCTATGACCCTTGAGGTCCCCGCTGTTATGGGCTCAGCGGGGATGGGTGCTGTACTGACGGAGGTGCCATTTGCTGGGGCTGGGGCATGATGCTTTTCATTAGGACAATTCCTACGTGTATGCCCCAACCCCTTGCAATGATAGCACTGCACCTCCGTAGTGCTGTAAAAAATCCTGTAGAGCACCCCCTCAAATGGAACCCCAAAAGACCCCTCAATGTTTTCTGCGCCCTGAGGCAGGCACATTTGTACCTGCCTCTTGAAAGAGAGCACATGACGAAGTGCTCTCTCTCTGCACCCCAGGGGAATTTTAATAAATGGTGTTTTTACTTCCCCTAGGGTTAGCAGGTGGGGGCGCAGGAGGGAGTCTGGTAGGAAGGGGGGCACATTAGAAAGTGTTACTTTTGTGCCCAACCCTTCCAGGGGTTCTATTGGGACATATAATCCCCCCACTGTGATGCCTGTACAAGAATGTGAGCAGCAGCCAGCGTACGGGTAAAGAAAACTGCTTTCCCGTACATTTTGCTGGCTGCTACTATAACAGAGGGGCTGATGACGTTAGCTGCAGCACGCAGATAGATATCAATGCTGTAGACCTCAGACATCTGACATTTAACCCCATGCTTCCTAGTGATCTGCCCCTCAGCCCCAGCGGTGGTATTACTGGGGCCAGCAGAAACCACCTGTGACCAGGTATTAGCCACAAGGGTAGGTCTGCTGGCAGAACCACCAGGAGCTGGGGCTGCCTTATCTGCCTGGGGCCTATGCTGTGCAGTGCTGCAGCTAGGATTTTCAGGGGCCATTATTCCCCCTTTTGACCCCTGAGGCTTCTTAGTGGTCTTATCCCTCATGTTTAGACCCTTTTTTTTTAGTTTATTTGTTTTATTTATTTTTATTTTTTGTTTTATGATTTTTTACTGTTTTCTTTTTTTTTTAAATATAAAAGTATGAAAAAGAAACAAAAAGACAAAACAAAGGGAGACAAAACTAAGGGAGAGAGAGAGGTGATGCTTGGCAGTGGAAGGGTTAATGGCCTGTTGCAAGGTGTTACTAATTGCAACAACACAGAGAACACAGAGGCTTTTTAACCCCTCTGTGTCTCTGTGTCAGATGTTAAAAAAGCCTTTTAAACAAAAACTTCAAATTGTTTTCCCCCCACTGCCTACAAAGATGTTACTCGTCTTCTCTCCCCCCCAAAACATAAAACCCAACACCAAACAAACAAAACTTTAACAAAACCTGAAAAACTTAAATTAAACTAAGAAAAATACCACAAAAACTCCCAAAAATTAACAACACAGTGCACAAAGTGCTTATAAACAGAACAGTGTTAAAATAAAACTTGTATTTGAGGGACTAAGACCCTAAAAAGCCTTTTGTTTGGAGCTTAAGCATGCACACAACATGCTCTCTGGCACAGTACTTGAAAGCAGGACACACACTATGGGTAGCGGTCAAGCAAATGAACTTTGATTGACGGTCAGTCAGGCAAATGCACTTACATTTAAGAAAAAAAAAGTTTGGGTTTTTTAAATGTGGACTGTTGGTACCCCAACTAGACTGGATTGGTTGAACTTGGCACAGTGTATTTTAAAATTATGAGAAAACATTTTCTGTAAACTAAATAAAAATCATATTAGGAGGTTGAAAGAAAAAGAAACCGGATGGGGGGATACCGAGCAGAGCACACCATCTACAGCCCACTGGGAGACAAACTCATCCATTCCCCCAGTAGACAAAGCCAGGTGGTACTCTGCCCGGATACGGGAGCGCACCAGCACCCGGAACATGGCCTCAGGTGACAAGGGAATCCCCCCTATCAAACACTGCTTCCTGGACTTATATATAGCCAACTTGGCTAATGCCAGGAGCAGGTTGACGAGGAGGTCCCTGGCCTTATTGCCCCGGGACACTGGGCGCCCAAAAATAAAAATGTGAGGGGAGAAATGCAGCCAGAACTGCAGGAGGAGGCCCCTCAAGAGTGACAAGAGGGGCTGCAGTCTGGCGCAACTAAAATAAACATGATACACGGACTCTCCCTTGCCACAGAATGGACAAGTGGAGGGAGAGTCCGTGAATTTAGCTAAGTACTCTCCCGTGCTCAGTGCACCATGGAGCACTCTCCAACTCAAGTCCCCGGTGGGTCGTGGAACTAAATCAGAATAAAGTTCCCTCCACCGGGGCCTCTTGCCCTCGTCAGCTGGTAGGACCCGCCTCCAGATGGTATCGGGACGGGTCACGAGGGCAAGGAAGTGCACTGTATGGAGCACGAGAGAATATAAGCTCTTCCTCGGCATGCCGCGAAAGCAGGCCGAGGGTATGTCCCTCAACCTCGAGAGGTTGGGGACAGGAGGAGCCTGAGGGGAAACACGGGGCTTGTGTCCAATGCAAACAGCCGGAGAAGGGGTGTTGAAAGGTGCATGTGGCACTCCGGCCTGCAAAGCCCCGCGAAGGAAGGTGCGCGAGTCGGGGGAGATGGCATCTCTAATCTCCTGGAGCAAGCGCCCTGAGACTTTGGGCGTCACATATCCCAAACGGAGCGCAAGCTCCTGGGGTGACACCCAATCAGAACGCCCGTATTCCAGGAGATCCCCGACTCGGGTCATCCGTGCATGACTAAGGCGGCGGATGATACTGGGGGACTGTAACATTGGAGCCCCCACTGCTGCATTAAATAGCAGGGGCTCTGTGAATATTTCATCCCCCAAAGGCACGCCCTGCCTGGTCACGGAGACCATGCTCCAGGCCTTGAGGGTTTCCTGGTAGTATGCCGGCAACACAGAGAGGTCTCTCCCAAACCCCTCGGGCCTGATCAGAAATAATTGCCGGTCATACCCCAGGTTGCGCAACTGGCGATAAAAGCTGGATGCCAGTGCGCACCACTGCGGAGAGGGATCTGCATATAGGTATCTCTGCAGGTACTGAAGGCGGAAGGTGGACAACTGGGAGCACACACAAACTACTCCCTGTCTACCCTCCACCAAAGGCAGACTTGCCACCCCTGCAGAGACCCAATGCCTTCCCATCCAGAGGAAATCTAACAAATTCCTCTGGATATTGTTGACAAACTCGGGGGTCGGACTCAGACAAATCAGCCGGTGCCAGATCTGAGAAGCCACCAGCTGATTCACCACTAGAGTCCGCCCCCTAAGGGAAAGCATTTTTGCTAGACCCCTCCATCGTCCCAGACGAGAGAGGACACTGCCCTCTAACTCCCTCCAGTTGTCTGGGACGGAAGCGTCCGCAGCGGACAGGTAGACCCCCAGATATTTAATGACATCTGCCTCCCACGTGATGTCACGAAACGTGGGAGGCAAAGAGTCCACCTGTAAATTACCCTCTAAAAGGCCTGTGCATTTGGACCAGTTGATCTGAGCGGAGGAGGCAGCTGAATATACCTCCTGGCACTGTTTTGCCAGCTCAAGATCAACTGGATCCTGGGCCACGAGGAGCACATCGTCAGCATAAGCTGAAAGGACAATCCGCATGTCTGGATCTTTTAGCACCAGCCCTGTGAGCCTTTTCCTCAGTAGGCAGAGGAAAGGCTCAATGGCCAGTGCATATAACTGTCCAGACAAGGGACATCCTTGACGCACCCCTCGTCCAAATACCAAAGGTGCTGTTAGGGACCAATTGATTTTAAGTAAACACTCTGCAGAGGCGTACAGCGTTCTTATAAAGCCCACAAACTGTGGGCCAAAGCCGTACGCTTGCAGAGTGGCTATGAGGTAACCATGGTCCACCCTGTCAAACGCCTTCTCTTGATCTAAAGAGAGAAAGGCGAGTGACAGACCAGTCCTGCGAGAATAATGCAATAGATCCCGGACCAGAAAGATACTATCAAAGATAGTCCGGCCCGGGATCGCATAGGACTGGTCAGGGTGAACCAATTCTGCCAGCACAGACCCAAGTCTAAGCGAGATGGCTTTAGCTACAATCTTGTAGTCCGTGCTGAGCAGAGAGACCGGTCGCCAGTTCTTAATAAGCCGGAGATCCCCCTTTTTGGGCAGCAGGGCAAGTACTGCCCTGCGACAAGACAGGGGCATCTCCCCGGTCTCCAGGGCTTCCCCAAGGACCAGATGGAAATCAGGTCCCAGAGTCTCCCAGAAAAATTGGAAAAACTCTACAGTCAGTCCGTCCAGTCCTGGAGACTTTTCACAGGACATGGCACGGAGGGCTTCAGAGAGCTCTTGAAAAGATAGTGGTATATCAAGCCGCTCTCTTACACCCTCACTGACTGTGGGGAGCCCCTCCCATAGCACCCTGCAGGCGTCTGGAGAAATGGGATCCGGAGAGTAAAGATCTTTATAAAAGTTCCGGGCTCTATCCTGGATACTCTCCGGATCTGTAAGGGGGGCACCGTCTTCATCTAGAAGACAGGTGATGTGCCTACTGTTACCCCCCTTTTTCTCCAGTGAGTAGAAGAGGCGCGAGCCGCGGTCTAGATCTTTGAGAAAACCTAAGCGGCTGCGCACGTATGCCCCCTTGGCCTGGTGTCGTTCCAGGTCACAGAGGACACCCTTCCTCTCTACATACTCGCTCTGCAGGGATTGGTCCCTACAAGTGAACAGCCTCTGCTCCAGATGGAGTACCTCCCCCCGGAGTGACTCCAACTCAGCTTCGCGCTGCCCACTCGCACCCTTGGTATATTCCTGACACAGAAGTCGCAAATGAACCTTGCCCACGTCCCACCACAGTTTTAACGTGGCAAAGTCCCCCTTGCAACCCCTCCAGTCCGTCCAAAACTCCCGGATCAATGTCACGAGCCCCTGGTCCTTCAACAAAGCATTATTGAAGTGCCAATAGGCGGCTCGTGGCGCTGTTGGCGTTAGCGCCACTGTCACAGACACACAGTTGTGGTCTGTGAACGGAGCCAGCCTAATGGCACAAGAACCGACTCGTGACATATAGTGACTAGATATATATAGTCTGTCGATCCGGGAGTGGGACACCAGACCGGCTCTCACCCTGACGTAGGTGAAACCATCTGATGCCCCTGGGTTCTGCTCTCGCCAGATGTCCTCCAGGGAGAAGCGGGCGATGATCTCCCGCAGGGCTGACGCAGAAGGCGGGTACGGCTCTGGACTATTCCGGTCCAGAGCGTCGAGGGTGCAGTTGAAATCACCCCCGAGTACCAAACACTCATCTGCGTCAACCGTCTCCAAAAACTGGGACAGTCTGGCGAGGAACCTCACTCTCTCGAGCCCTCCAGCAGGGGCATATATATTAACTAGGTTAATGATGCTACCCTGCTCTCGGACCCGGAGGTGGATTAGACGGCCTGGGATAACAGCTTTCACAAGCAGCAGCTCTGGCTGAAAAGACTCTGAGAACAGGGTCACCACTCCACATGACGCCGATGTGAAGTGGCTGAAGAAGACCCTGCCTCTCCACTCCAGTTGCCACGAGGCCTCAGCCTCTGGAGTGGTGTGAGTTTCCTGCAGGAAGCTCACAGAGTACCCTCCCTGATATAAATAGGAGAGTACCTGGAACCTGCGGAAACTGTCTTGACAGCCATTGGTATTTAGCGTGCTGATGTGCAAAGCCATTACTGCGTGTCAGGAATTGTGCGTTCCTCAGACCCTTGAGACTGCTGATAGGACACGCACATTTTATAGAATTTCCGGACGCGGAGATGCTCCGCAGTCCCAGAATTCTTGGCCCTAGTGCTGACCACTAGATATTGCTGGAGAGAGTGGAGAATAAACGACATATTCTTCCACCTCTCCAAGGCCAGCCGCACCTTCCTTTTCTTTTGTCCATGAAGGGTGCTCTCAAGGAATAGATCTATTTCCTTGACAGGGATAACCCACCCAGAATCTGATGTTCCTTCTAGTGGGTCACTCCTGGGCTCCTCTTGGCTGAGGGCTTTTACTCCATCCTCCCCGGCTGGAGTCAGTTTCCTCAGCTTTATTCTCAGGGACCCCCTCTTAGATGATACAGAAGGAGTCCCTTTAGCACCCTTCAAGGTAAATAATGGACCCTTGGATTGCTGCTGCACCCCTGTAGCTTCAGGAGTGCATTCAGGGGTAGCTGGCTGGACAGCAGTGGCTGGCATGGCTTCCTTAATGGAAGCCTTGGAGGCTTTATATGCCTCCTCTGCCAGTTCCACCGCTGCTTGCTCAGCTTGGATGGCACCGATGTTAGGGTCAGTGGACGGCTGAGGAGGGTAGACAGGCTCTCCCATGATGTTAACAGGAAAACCTGTTTTATCACCCTCCCCCATTTCCACTTCCCCTTGTGCCACATCCCCCCTGACAGACAAATCCATGGGGTCCTGAATGGGGGTCATGCCTATATTCCCCCCCTCCAGTAGTGACTCGGCCTGGGGCTCTAACAAAGCCTGAGGTACGTCACTAGAGAGTGACACTGGAGGAGGAGACTGACTGGTGCCCTTGAAGCTCAGCACCTCAGGGACACTGACTACCCATTCAGCAGGGGCTTTGTTGGGTCCCCCCTCAAAGGCCAGAGGCAGAACCTGATCTTTCTTGTCTACCCCTGCCTCACTTGGGAGACCCTCTTGCCCCTGCTTTTCCTCCAGACCCTTTTCCACATTAACCCCTATAGGGTCTGGAGAGAGAGATGTGTGGTCTGGCACCGGCTGGCTGAGCTTAATAACTGGGCCAGACAATGTCACCGGATGAGGAGGAGATGTTTTGTTCCTCTTCTTGCTTTTAGAGGGAGGTGCTCCACTATAGAGCACTTCCCACTTATCAGCAACCTCCCTGTTGGTTTTATGCTTCCTCTTCCTGGGGACGTCACTCCTGGAAGAGGAGCTGCCACTAGCTGCCTCCCCTGCAGAGGGCTTATTATCCCTCTGCTTACACTGTGCCCCCACACTAACTGATGTAATTATGGTGGGGGCAGATTGGGACTTGGGAGATGCAGCTGTGACACTGGGAGGACCGGTGACATTCTTCCCCTTTTTCCCCGTGTCTGCAGTCTTGCTGGAGACCACAGACACAGATGGCTTTTTTGGGGAAGAAGGGGGTTTGGAGGCCGTGGTGGTGGCTTGAGGAACGGCCTCCTTGCCTGAGCTCTGTGGGGGGGCTATGACCCTTGAGGTCCCCGCTGTTATGGGCTCAGCGGGGATGGGTGCCGTACTGACGGAGGTGCCATTTGCTGGGGCTGGGGCATGATGCTTTACATTAGGACAATTCCTACGTGTATGCCCCAACCCTTTGCAATGATAGCACTGCACCTCCGTAGTGCTGTAAAAAATCCTGTACAGCACCCCCTCAAATGGAACCCCAAAAGACCCCTCTATGTTTTCTGCGCCCTGAGGCAGGCACATTTGTACCTGCCTCTTGAAAGAGAGCACATGACGAAGTGCTCTCTCTCTGCACCCCAGGGGAATTTTTATAAATGGTGTTTTTACTTCCCCTAGGGTTAGCAGGTGGGGGCGCAGGAGGGAGTCTGGTAGGAAGGGGGGCACATTAGAGAGTGTTACTTTTGTGCCCAACCCTTCCAGGGGTTCTATTGGGACATATAATCCCCCCACTGTGATGCCTCTCTGTATAAGAATGTGTGCAGCAGCCAGAGTACGGGTAAAAAAAACTGCTTTCCCGTACATTTTGCTGGCTGCTACTATAACAGAGGGGCTGATGACATTAGCTGCAGCACGCAGATAGATATCAATGCTGTAGACCCCAGACATCTGACATTTAACCCCATGCTTCCTGGTGATCTGCCCCTCAGCCCCAGCGGTGGTATTACTGGGGCCAGCAGAAACCACCTGTGACCAGGTATTAGCCACAGGGGTAGGTCTGCTGGCAGAACCACCAGGAGCTGGGGCTGCCTTATCTGCCTGGGGCCTATGCTGTGCAGTGCTGCAGCTAGGATTTTCAGGGGCCATTATTCCCCCTTTTGACCCCTGAGGCTTCTTAATGGTCTTATCCCTCATGTTTAGACCCTTTTTTTTTAGTTTATTTGTTTTATTTATTTTTATTTTTTGTTTTATGATTTTTTACTGTTTTCTTTTTTTTTTAAATATAAAAGTATGAAAAAGAAACAAAAAGACAAAACTAAGGGAGACAAAACTAAGGGAGAGAGAGAGGTGATGCTTGGCAGTGGAAGGGTTAATGGCCTGTTGCAAGGTGTTACTAATTGCAACAACACAGAGAACACAGAGGCTTTTTAACCCCTCTGTGTCTCTGTGTCAGATGTTAAAAAAGCCTTTTAAACAAAAACTTCAAATTGTTTTCCCCCCACTGCCTACAAAGATGTTACTCGTCTTCTCTCCCCCCCAAAACATAAAACCCAACACCAAACAAACAAAACTTTAACAAAACCTGAAAAACTTAAATTAAACTAAGAAAAATACCACAAAAACTCCCAAAAATTAACAACACAGTGCACAAAGTGCTTATAAACAGAACAGTGTTAAAATAAAACTTGTATTTGAGGGACTAAGACCCTAAAAAGCCTTTTGTTTGGAGCTTAAGCATGCACACAACATGCTCTCTGGCACAGTACTTGAAAGCAGGACACACACTATGGGTAGCGGTCAAGCAAATGAACTTTGATTGACGGTCAGTCAGGCAAATGCACTTACATTTAAGAAAAAAAAAGTTTGGGTTTTTTAAATGTGGACTGTTGGTACCCCAACTAGACTGGATTGGTTGAACTTGGCACAGTACTTGAAAGCAGGACACACACTATGGGTAGCGGTCAAGCAAATGAACTTTGATTGATGGTTATGCAAATGCACTTAGATTTAATAAAAAAAAAGTTTGGGTTTTTTAAATGTGGACTGTTGGTACCCCAACTAGACTGGATTGGTTGAACTTGGCACAGTACTTGTAAGCAGGACACACACTATGGGTAGCGGTCAAGCAAATGAACTTTGATTGACGGTTATGCAAATGCACTTAGACTTAATAAAAAAAAAGTTTGGGTTTTTTAAATGTGGACTGTTGGTACCCCAACTAGACTGGATTGGTTGAACTTGGCACAGTACTTGAAAGCAGGACACACACTATGGGTAGTGGTCAAGCAAATGAACTTTGATTGACGGTCAGTCAGGCAAATGCACTTACATTTAAGAAAAAAAAAGTTTGGGTTTTTTAAATGTGGACTGTTGGTACCCCAACTAGACTGGATTGGTTGAACTTGGCACAGTACTTGAAAGCAGGACACACACTATGGGTAGCGGTCAAGCAAATGAACTTTGATTGATGGTCAGTCAGGCAAATGCACTTACATTTAATAAACAAAAAGTTTGGGTTTTTTAAATGTGGACTGTTGGTACCCCAACTAGACTGGATTGGTTGAACTTGGCACAGTACTTGTAAGCAGGACACACACTATGGGTAGCGGTCAAGCAAATGAACTTTGATTGACGGTTATGCAAATGCACTTAGATTTAATAAAAAAAAAGTTTGGGTTTTTTAAATGTGGACTGTTGGTACCCCAACTAGACTGGATTGGTTGAACTTGGCACAGTACTTGAAAGCAGGACACACACTATGGGTAGCGGTCAAGCAAATGAACTTTGATTGACGGTCAGTCAGGCAAATGCACTTACATTTAAGAAAAAAAAAGTTTGGGTTTTTTAAATGTGGAATGTTGGTACCCCAACTAGACTGGATTGGTTGAACTTGGCACAGTACTTGAAAGCAGGACACACACTATGGGTAGCGGTCAAGCAAATGAACTTTGATTGACGGTCAGTCAGGCAAATGCACTTACATTTAAGAAAAAAAAAGTTTGCGTTTTTTAAAAGTAGACAACTAGTAAACAAGATTATATTGTATGCGTTGTGCACACACAGTATAAGCTGTGAGCCTGACACACACTTGCAAGCAGGGGCTAGCAGGGAGACAGGCAAATGAAATTAGTTTACACAGAAAAAAAAATGATGTTATAGCCCTAAAAAGGGCTTTTTGGGGTGCTGTGTTTACAGCAGAGATCTGATGAGTCCTTCAGCACTGCACTAGACACTGAATAAACTTGCCTAGCTATGGTTTTCCCTATTGATGCAGCATCATCCAAACTGTCCCTCCTCTCTGTAAGACTGCAAGTTAATTATGATTCCAAAATGGCTGCTGTCCATGAGGTAGATGGCTCTGGAATGGAGTGTATGCTGCTGATTGGCTGGAATGTGTCTGCTGACTGTGACATGCAGGGTCAAAGTTTGCTCAATGATAAAGTATTGGGGGCGGGTCGAATCTCGTATATGTTCGCTGTTCGCCGCGAACGCGAACATGCTATGTTCGGCAAAAAAAGTCCGCCGGCGAACTATTCGCGATATCTCTATTGAAAACTTTGCTGTTGTTAAACCCGGAACTTACAGCCTCCAGAAGTTTTTGATCTTTCACGTCCGCAAGAGTTCCAAAATAGCAAATCGCTATTTAATTGCTACAATTCCCCAAGCCCGCGAATGTTTTTACACCCGTAAAAGGCAAATATACAGTAGGAGAAAATCCTACGAGTATCAAATAGGACTCGCAAGGGGGGTTACACAACTGTTCATAGCACTGTAAATGCAAACGAAAAATCAATAGTGCACTGTAAATAACAGGGAAAGCGATGGAAGACATTAGAATTAATTGCACAACAGTCTCAAGCTTGCAAATGTCATTTCAGGGTTATATCGATCTCGGGAATCAATGACTTAATACATATCAGGCCACCCACACGGACTACAACAGTATTAGCATTCAGATGAATTTTGTATTTTGGTTTTGCGAGTCTGATCGCATATTGGACCCCCAAACGCTAATTGATTGACATGTTACCTCCATATTTTTCTGCCGTAATGATGATGGCCTCATTTTCTATTGGCTGTTTCTAAATGGCCTTGCTTAATTGATCATGTTGACGCCCTGAAATGCTACATACGAGTGCATGGTTTACAGTTTTGGCTTTCGGTCCCTAACTGGTGGGCTTGTTCAATTCAATAGCACCGGAATTATAGCAGAGTTCAAGCCCACAGACATACAGCCTGTATACCGTGAGATGCAGGCTTCTAATTGAATCAGGCTCCATCTTTACTGATGTCATGATGACGGTCTCATTTACTATTGGCTCTGTCTAAAAAGTAACTTACAGGCTTGCTTAATTGATAATGATCATGCCCTGAAATGCTACTTATGGGTTCATGGTTTGCATGTGGATGCTTTTCGTTCTCATTTTGTAGTTGCGGAAAGAAAACGGGTAAGACAATATCTTAGTATTCATAGCACTCTGTAAACATCCTTTAGTCTGAATTCTGGTGGAAGCCTCATCCAGACTGCTTGTTTCTCAACCACTAGAAAAGGCTGGACACTTGATAGTAGTTGAATCACCCCTATCCTGCTTCCCATTGTAATCGCTACTAAAACACCATCTTGACTGTAAACCAACAACTTAAGTGCACACTCCTTTAGTGTATCAAATGGAGATATAGTTAAAGCTTTGAAGATCAAATTAAGATTCCAAGTCTGACATATTGCCATAACAGAGTGCCTCAAATTCCATTAGGCACAAACAAATCTGTGGTTGTGATAGAAAGACCATAATACTGCAGTCTGCGTCTTCTAATTAGCTGTACGGAGACCTTTAGTAAAACTTGTCTGTAGAAAATCTAAAATCTTTGGAATCTCTACTGATATACATTGTTTCTTAATGTCATTATACCACTGAAAAATGCTTCAATACCTTTATATAGACCAACAATAACTGTCTTCTTGCTCTTTATCATCTCTACCACACTAGGTAATAAACCTCTACTGATGACCCACAGGCTTTCAACTCAACTTTTTCAAGTCATCAGCTTTAGTTTGGGAACTTCCTGATAACAGAGCTGTCCCTGCACCAACAGACCTGACTTGTTTGGTAATAAAATTGGTTCTTAGATGAATATCCATGCAAATTTTAAGAACCAGAGCCTTTTGGTCCAATAAGGTGCTATTACAATGATCTGAGCTCTCAACTTCTTAATCTTCTCCAATACTCCTGCAATAGTATGAAATCCCTCACATTCCTATTCTTGAAGTTTGCCATCAAATTCACCTGCAGCCTCTCCAACCACATGACCAGTTGAACAATATAGGTCTGCATGCCACTACATTTGTCTTGCACTGCCGATATGGCTGTCAGATTCCTCCCTGTTCACACCATTATTCTTGCTGTGAACCTTTGCAAATTGTAATCTCTAATTCTTTCTTGTCTATTGATGAATGCTACTACTGTAATGTTGACTGACTGAATCCATATTGGTCTTCAAATTAATATGTCCTGGAATGCTCTCACCTATTGGAGGACTTCATTAAGTTCATGCAAAGTAAGGCTTTTTTAGGACAGAAAAGACACCAGAGATTCTTAACAGTCCATAAAGCTATGTCAGAGCTAATCAGACAGGAATGGGGGCAACTGGAGTGAAAGATTACAATGCCGGGGAATATACTCAGCCTGATCCACTGGCTTCTGTGGTAAGAACCATGCACTGTGGGGACCCCCAGTTGACCCCTCTTAACAGATGTGTTTATACTAGCCACCATGTAAGGAACAACCTTATCTCCTGCGACACAGACATTTAGTTGTCTAGGGAGCCTAAGATGTGATCCCCTTGCCTAAGAATATTGTCCTTCAGATGAAGCATATGGGATTGCTGAAATTGATGCTGACATGCGTCCCAAAATTGACATTGACCTTCTTATGGACACTTTCTGCTTTCTCCTTAACCATGTGACTTGAAATCTTAATTTTTCTACTTTTTTTCTGCTCTTGAATACAGCTCCAAACCCAGGAATATAATTCTGTGTGTCGGTATCAGGTGCAACGTCTTGTAATTTATTACACATCCAGAACTCTTTAATACCTTCTTTATCATCTGTATTCTGAGTAGAATCTGTTGTTCTGTCTGGGCCACTGTCAGGCAGTTGTCGAGATAAAGCACCACTTCTATTCCTTCCTGTCTGAGGAAGGTAGCCAACAATACCACAATCTATGTAAATACTCTGGGAGCTGATTTGAATGTTAGAGCTAATTCCTTCCTTTGACCGCTAGATGCAAAAACCTCTGCACAAAGTCCTCAATGGGAATATGCAAATATGTGTTTTTCAGATCTATGGAGCACATGAGTACCCACACTGGTTTACACTGTCAATTTTATAGGTTCCATCTTGAACTCTCAATGATTTCTTCAAACCTCTGGGATCTGGTACTGGTCTGTAACCTCCCATAATCTTTGGGACTATAAACGTCTATAAATATACTTCTGTAAATCTCTCTTGCCAATAAACTAGTGAACTGTTTACAACAACTTCCCTTCTCTGAAATGCAAAACTTACAAACTTAGGATGAGGAGGCCTCTATGGGCCCGATTCAATTGTCAAATTTGCAACTACTGAAGCCTGTAATGTGGCCCGCAAAAGTTACTGCTATTAAATTGGCATCTTTTAGCTATCTGCAATCGATTTGTGAGCTACAGGCTAAAAATTCCTGCGGTTTTCAAAAGCAGAACTGCGACCCATCTAAGCCTTTGATGTTTCAAGCCAGGAAATGTTACAATTGCCACAATCACAAAATGCTATTAAATTGCAACAATTCAACAAGCTCGCAATTGCCTTCAAACCCATAAATGGCAAATGTAGCCAAAAATCCTACGAGTACTAGAGAGGAACCGCAAGAGGGTTAAACACCTGTTCGTAACACTTCAAAAGTAAATAAAAACACAAAATACTGTACTTTACAATACTGGGAAAGCTTCGGGAGGCATTAGAGTTAATTGCACAACAGTCTCAAGCTCTCAAAAGAGCAATACAAATGTATTTATTTTATGTGTAATTTCCGTGTTATATTGATCCCGGCAATCAATGGTTAATACATATAATTGAACTTGCATGGTCTAGAATAGATTTAGATTAGAATAGAATAGGTTTAGTGATTTTTCATATTGCAACATTTCTGGATTGCCAGTCTGATTGCAAATCGGACTTCTTAATACTATTTGATTGTCGTTTAAACGCCATGTTTTACTGATGTAATGATGACGGTCTCACTTACTTATTGGCTGCGTCTAAGGCAGGGGTGTCCAAACGTTTTTCAAAGAGGGCCAGATTCGATGACGTAAACATGCGTGAGGGCCGACCATTTTGACTGACATTCTTTGAACCATTAATATTAAATGCAAATAACTATTTTATGCAAAGATTATTGCAAATGGCATACTTTTCATTTCGTCACATGGATGACAAATCTAAACAGGTGTTAGATCATTCTGACTTTCATATCTGAAGGCTAGATGAAAAAAAAATCCAGGAAGCTTAAATATATGTCAAGAACATTGTAAAGTGCATTACATATTATTGGTAATAAAGGTTGTCTGTAAACTTTTAAGTTAAAAAAATATGAACAGGAACATAACACCATGTATACATGTTGTGTCCAAATACAATTATAACTGATTTAGAACAAGTACAGTCAGTACAGACAACCTCAGTTCATTCAGAAACCCCAAATCAGCCAGCCAAATAGGATCAGACAGTTCTCGCATTGGTTGTCTCTTTGTTTCCAATAATTCTCTGATTTTCTTTTTTGAGAGAGTAAAAACACTGCAGTGCAGATCCCTGACTGAGCCATCTTACATTGTGATATAAAACATCTTCATATTCAGCCTGGATGTCCAGTAGAAACTGTTTAAACTTGCGGTGTCACAGGGCTTTAGAGAGAATAAAATTAATAGTCTTTAGCACCAGTTTCATAACATGATCATATTTGAGATGTTTATCACCGATAACTTGTTGATGAATGATACTTTTATTTAATAGCTTTACAGAACACTCTGTTACAGATTAGGGTTGATAATGCACTTCGTTCGCCAACCATGGCAGATGCCCCATCAGTAATAATCCCAGTTACTTTGTTCCAAGGCAGTTTCATGTCATCTATGGCGGAACAAACCGAAACAAATAAATATTTTCCTTTTGCTTGGTCCGTAAGGCTTTGGAGGTCAAGTAGCTCCTCAGTCACATTAATTTCATCGTCCATCCCTCTCATAAAAATCAGCAACTGAGCTGTATCAGATAGGTCCGTGCTTTCATCACAGGCTATTGAAAAGAAGTCAAAATCCACTCTTTTGGACGTCAACTGTCTCTTAATATCTGATGAAATATCTTCAATTCTCCTTGCTAGTGTTACAAACCAGGCAAATGTTGGCAAACTCTCGCTTCTTCTCGGGACAGATATTCTCAACCATTTTCATAACGCATTCTTTGATAAATTTACCCTCAGCAAAAGATTTGCAATTTTTTGCAATTAACGTTGCCACCTCTTAGCTCACCCTTGTGACATTTTTCTTTGACTCACAGGCTCTTGTGAAAAATCGCTGTTGTGACATTTAAACAGCTTCAAGTTGCTTACACTTTTCACTGCGGTCGCGCCCTGTTAGCCTGTCGTACGTGCTATGTCTTGACTGGTAGTGTCTTGACATTAAATTCCTTATAAACAGCCACAGTCTCTTGGCATATCAGACAAACACAATGATTCCGTATTTCAGTGAAGAAATATTCCACTTTCCACTTGTCCGGGAAGTGGCGGCCCTCACTGTCAACTTTCCTTCTCTTATTTACAGTCAACATTTTAGAAATTGGCCAGAAGGGGAAGGGATTATGTGAGCGCAGTGCCAGAGGTTTTGGTCTAAGTGTGTTCGCCCAAGCACTAATACAGTGCACAACAAGAATTCGCTTCCAAACAAAGTTACCATGTGAGGGGTAGTGTCTGGAGGGGGTGTCTTGTAGCATCATGTAATAAACTTTGATCTTTTTTACTTTTAGCCCTTCTGGACTATTGTCTATTGTCCCCTGTCCTAAATAAAGATGGCAAGTGCAGGTTCTATTCAGTTGCAGCAAAGATGAATTGCCTGCTCTTGTGGCTGTCTGTGATGAAGACACAGCACAGGGAGAAGTGACACAAGTCCCGATATGTTGTAAATCTCCAAATTGTGTAGCTTAAAGGCCTCTTTATAGCAAAATTATTTGGCCACAAGGCTCAGTCTCTGTAAAAGCCACAAGACCCTGGTACGGTGCTAATTAATTACTTGGCAGGATATGCCTCTTTGTTTAATGCCACCTCACTGTGCTAATTATGGCTCTGGGAGTGCTGACCACTGGCTGCTTCCCTGACCTGTCCGGGACTCCCTTCTTCTGAGGCCTTAAATGTGGTGTGGCTCACCTCCTCTCCATGACAGATCTGGCCTAGGGAGTTGTGTCCACTGATCTCCGTCGGCAGCCATGACAGCACAGCTCCGCACCTCCTCCCAAGGCCTTCAGTTTCTAGGGCCTGCAAGGCCGCAGCTTCTATTAGCAGTGATCCTCAGGACCCGATCCTCCACCAGTGCGCCTGTCTTCATGTAGTTGGGAGGCAGCCCCCGTCTCAGGGCCTCAGGGGTGCAGAACTGCGCGACCCTCTCTCCGCCACTGCTCAACTGACTTGCTAGAGTAGCAGGACATGCCCCATGATGAGAGAAGAGTCTGGAAAGCGTGATGAGATTCTCATCAGCACGCCTGCAGCGCTGTCCTCCCGCTGACCTGCGCAGGGAGAAGGAACGCTCCAAATCTCGCAACGTCCAAGAGATTGCGAGAATGCCAACTGAGGACGTGCAGTCCCACGGCGTTGAAAGATCCAGAGATCCGAGGGGTCCTGAGCGGCACTAAGGGATTCACTGGGGGGCGATATTAAACCGTAACACGGGCCGCCATTGGCCTGCAGACCGGACTTTGGACGTGCCTGGTCTAAGCTGTAACTTACAGCCTTGCTTAATTGATCATGTTCAGGCCCTGAAATGCTACATATGGAAGCATGGTTTATGGTTTGGGATTTCGGCCTTGTAGCTGTGGTCTGTTTCAATTTAATTGCTCTGTAACTGTTGCAGACTTACGGGCTGTAAGAAGGCAACTGCGAGAATTTCATCGGGCCCTAAGTCTCTAAACTGTCACCTTGTTAAACCCAAACATAATTTGTTAACTTTAGCTGTTCTCCTGCAAAAATACTCAGTCTTGCTCCTACAGACATCAGAAAGAAGTGAGTTTGGAAACTGCTGAATTTGAGTTTTATTTACCTCTAATTAGTTTTCTGCCTCTTTTCTTTCTGTGAAAAACACTGATCTTGACGTGCTGGGTCTATAATTCTTCAAACCATGCCCATCTGTTTGATGGAAATCTGGATTTAAATTTTCTCTCTGAAAAGGAAAACCATCTGGGTCTGAATACGCGTCTGTTCTGTAGTAACTTATCTATCTTCTGCCAACTTCTCCACTAGAGTGTCCGGTTCTGCACCAAATCGATAAAAAAACATCCAAAGGTATATTCTTTGAGGTTGAATCTGCTTGCCACACTTTCTGCCTGGCTCTCTTTTCTGCTGTCGATAATTGCTGTTCCTCAATCATCTAGGATAAGCATCTCCAAGGAGACATAACACTGACCATCTGATATTAAATGCATGACTGGCAACATCTTGAGGATCTCTTCCCTGGACACTCTTTGCAACAATGCCTCTTCTATCCTTATTAGTCAGTGTCACATGACTCTTCCCACAATAGTTGACACCACTGATGCTTTCATGGCTGTACCCACTGCCTGAAAACTTCTCCTTGTGGCGCTGCCAAACCTGCTGACGCTATCTTGTAGTCATTCCTGCCTGTCACCTTTAACAAAGGTAAGGCATATCAAATGTAAACATTTAGAGGTGAAGTCACCTGCTGTAGAAATTCCTCTGCAAGCACAGGAAGAGCCTGTCTTGTGATTGATACAAGTCTTGTACATATCTCCACTTATACAGCACAAGTTGCTTCCAACCTGCATGAACCATCTCTACAATTACTTAACTCTGAAATGCATCTCAGCCAATTCCCACTAATACCTTATAATACTTTTTGTTTTATTTCCAATCTGTAAATATTAGTTTGAACATCTTTGTTTTAGTTTTTTTATGTATCGTATATTTTTTAAAATTTTCAGTAAAGAATATGAAAAAACAAACAATAACAACAACAAATAGTGAGCTGTAGCTCTTGAACTCAGAGAGAACATGACAGTGCTTGTCACACAGGTGGGGTCAACATAAGTCTAAAGTTATATATAGTTATAAACCATTATTTGCATAATACTTACTCAATGTGACATTTGGTATAAAATCCACGAATGCCACCACAATTTCCAAATCTATCCCCCATTATGTTTGTCTCTTTGTAGCATTCATATTCAGCATTTCTTGCATCTGCAAAATGTAAACATAATAATTTTACAAAGCTTTTATGAATGTGAAAAATGACTTAGAAAGAGAGCAAAATGTTTTCAAATAAAAATATATCTTGATTCAAAATCCCAACTTAAATTCTTAACTCATTTAACAAAAACATACCTGGACCAAATATGTTTTTGCACTGTGAATCAGCATTTTGACACATTCCATTGTAACAAAAGCTTGTATTATGGTTGCATTGATTCCCATTTTGCTTGTAGACATCTTCAGGACATTTTTTTCCTATTTCAGAGCAAAACTCTGGAAGGTCACACTCATTTGCCACTGGTCTGCAGAGTGTACCAGCTGGAAGAAACTGCAGTAAATATATATAAATAAATAAATATATATATATATATATATATATATATATATATAAAAGAAAACAATATGAATACATTGGAAATGGACTGTTAAGTAAAAGGATCCTATAAAAATACAGTTCAGTAAAGATTTCACATGTGCTTCTTATGTATCTGGTGTATAGATAATATACAATAGTATCATCAAACGATAGTATATAAATATAAACTAATATTTAAATCAACAACTTAGAGGACAACTGAAATATCACATTTATAGTACACTCATCGCGAGCCCCACGTTGCGCACATTTGACACTCATTGTGGGGCTCTCAATGGTGCTCATTGCAAGCCTCTCCTGCTCGTGGTGCTCATCGTGACCCTTTCCTCCCGTCTACTGTATGGTCCGCTAATTGCACGTTTCGTTAACTTGCAAGTTTTGTGCTTGGGAATGGCATGTGTCTCTTTCCACCATCTCCCCCCTGTCCCTTCCCTGTGTCTTTCTCCTCTGTGTGTCTCCTGAATGTTTGGGTGGCGGGCAATGACTCCAGTTGGTTGATTTTCGAAGTCCTGCGTGCCTGGCATTGTTGGTGTAAGTGTAACTGTTTTTGCTGACGTGTATTTTCTAAGTCCTGTGTGCCTGACTTTGCTCAGACTTGTTTTCATCCAGTTTCAGAATTTCTACGTATTTCGTTCGCCATTTTTTTCCTCGCTTAGCCTGTACTGTGTGTGAGTGTGTTATTATTTTTGGTAAATCATTTTGCTTGTTTTTCGTGTTTTTAGAGTTATGCGATTTGGTTGCAGTCGCATGTTAAACTGCTCGCCTCCTAAGTCCGGCGTGCCTCAACTGCTCGCCTTGCTTTGTGAGGCGAACAGTGCAATGAGCGCCTTTGGCGCTCATTGCAGCCTAAGTCTCACGTGCCTCAACTGCTCGCCTCGCTTTGCGAGGCGAGCAGTGCAATTAGCGCCTTCTGCGCTTATTTTAGCTTAAGTCCTGCGTGGACGACAGCTCACCTCGCTTTGCGAGGCGTGCGAAGTATGACCGACATCGTAAGCGTTCTGGAAACTGACAACTATATATGTGATTATGCTTTAAACGAGGACTTCCACACAAACATAAGTTGCACTTTTGTGAAAGAATACTCTTACATAAAACCAAATATATGTTTAAATGTTATAGCAGTTGTCTTTCATTGCTACAAGAGATTTGTATGCTGTCTGATGCAAGCTGCTGAACAATACAGAAAAGTGATCCGTTACATTGTTTCATATGTCACACAATATAGTTAGGCCTGGAAATTATTGATAGCACCATAATGCCAAATACCATATTACATCACCTAAAGGGCAACTGAAGTCAATATATGTGCTATACATCACAAGATAAAGGGTGAAATAGCATTTGAAGAAGTGTTTTTCTGTTTAAAATTGATGCTGAAAAATGGTCAGTAGAGGTCAGGAAATTGCAGTGTATTGCCTCAGTCTGAATGAGTAATAATCTTTGTACAACACTGTTGTAATGCATATTATTTATTTATTTAATTACTTACATTACAACCATTCATGCAGGCATTTATGGATTAACTTTACAAGTAATTTGCCAACCAATCTATCCCAATTATTAAAAAAAATCTGTAATAGGCTAAAATGACCTGCTTTAACAAGTTACTTTTAGTTGTCCCATTTACTTTTACTCAAAGCCTATTCCAGTCGCAGTTAATGATCCTCATGCAAGTTACTGAGGGCCTCATTAAATTATCCCTCGTAGTTCTCTCGGTGCTCGCAAAAGGCAGTCTTACTGCTGTTTGCGAGTACCGAATCTCTCGCAGCCTGCTTTGCGATATGACTGCGAGAAAATGGCCGAGAATAGGCTCCGAGAGAGCTACGTAGCCTTAAATCTACGCATGATTCTCGCATATCGTAAGAATCCCTACGTGGACAAAAAGTGCACGCAAGGGATCCGAAAGCCTCTATGTGCTGCCTCGGAACAGCCCGAGACAGCAGTGTGAGGCTCCCCCCTGCACCCTATACACATCCCCATGCTGCAGGGGTCTCTATCAGGACCCCTGCAGCACCCCCACATTAATCCCTTGCAGCGGGGGTCCCCGATCTGCATAGATCAGGCCCCCCCGCTGCATTTCAAACTCTTAAATTCCCCGCCGCGGCTCCTTAAAGGGACCGCGGCACACTATTACCCAATCCCGGCCGCGGCACCGAAAAATTAACCCCCCTCTATGCTGGGGGTCCCCATCGGGACCCCCGAAGTGTCCCCATATAAACCCCCTGCAGCGGGGGTCCCCGATCGGCACCGATCGTGACCCTGCTGCAATTCAATTTTACATTTCCCGCCTCGCAGGTCCTTAAAAGACCGTAAAGGTCCTGAAAGGACTCACACTAAAAATATTAACCCCAACTATAATTAACCCTATAACTCATGGTGGGCAATACAGACCACCATAAGGCCTTAATTAACCCATTAACTCATGGTGGTCAATACAGACCACCATAAGGCTCTATTTAACCCATTAACTCATGGTGGTCAATACAGACCACCATAAGGCTCTATTTAACCCATTAACTCATGGTGGTCAATACAGACCACCATAAGGCTCTATTTAACCCCATCAGTCCCATAAGGTTATATTATTACCATTATGGGCCTGTTACACCCCAACATTAACCACATAAGTGCCATGATGGTCCTCAAGGACCATCATGACACTAACTACAAACACTACACTATAACCCCCAATAAACCATTTAATCTAAACTAACCCCCCTCTACACTTATCTATTAACACTTACACTACCCACCTACACTACCTACCCCCTAATAAACCTCCCCAACACTCTAATTACAGAAAACCAAAAAACCTACAGTACAGAAAACAAAAAAACCTACAGTATGGAAAACAAAAAAACCTACAGTACAGAAAACAAAAAAAACTACAGTATAGAAAACAAAAAAACCTACAGTACAGAAAACAAAAAAAGCTACAGTACAGAAAAAAATAAAACATTACAACCCCACTCCCCACTACAGAAAATAAAAAAATTACACACAATACAATACATACATATAATACATTACATACATTACATACAATACATGACAATATATTACATATAATATATTATATATAATATATATAATATAATATATTACACATAATACATTACATACATTACATTACACACATTACATATACTATATTACATATAACACAAATCAAATACCCCCTATCTATCTAACATACAATCTATTTAATTTAAAATAAATCCTAACTATATCAAACACATCCCCCTATCTATCTAATATACAATAAATCCTAACTACATACACAGACCCTAATTCTAATCTAAAATAAAATAATTACAGTCCTAACTACACAGACCCTAATTCTAAGCTTAAATAAAATAATTAAGACCACTTACCTTTAAGATGTTGCTTCAGATCACTAACCTAGGGGTAAAACAAAACAAAATACTTAGTACAAAACATTAACATCAAATAAATAAACATTATATACATTCTAAATAATATACTCACCTTTACATCATGTCCCGTCATTGTTTAGCTCTTCCGGCGCGGCCCTGTTAAAAAAAAACACAATACATGAATACATTAATACAATATATAAACAATAAATACAATAAACATATAAACATCTAAATATACATTTAACTTACGTCCCCGCGATGTCCCCGGCCTTCTCTCCTTCAGCCCCGGCTGGGCCGCGGAACCATCCGCGCTCTAAAAAAAAAAAAAAAAAACTAACGGAGGTCTGCACTGGCAGACCTCCCCGACGCTAATGAGCCTCCCGGAGTCCTTTCCGGGAGGAAATTGGCATTGGCGGCTTGTGATTGGCTGAAAAAGCTGTCTATCAATTTCAGCCAATCAAAAGTCGTCAATGTAGGAGCCAATCAGGATGGGATACACCCCAATATCCCACCCTGATTGGCTAAAACACTTGTCTATCTTTCTGGGAACCAATCACAAGGCTCATGAGCCTTCAGCCAATCACTATGGGATACACCCCCACGGAGTGATTGGTAGAAGACATCTGCGCATCCTGATTGGCTCCTACATTGACGACTTTTGATTGGCTGACAGCTTTTTCAGCCAATCACAAGCCGCCAATGCCAATTTCCTCCCGGAAAGGACTCCGGGAGGCTCATTAGCGTAGGGGAGGTCTGCCAGTGCAGACCTCCGTTATTTTTTTTTTTTTTTTTTTTTTAGAGCGCGGATGGTTCCGCGGCCCAGCCGGGGCTGAAGGAGAGAAGGCCGGGGACATTGCGGGGAGGTAAGTTAAATGTATATTTAGATGTTTATATGTTTATTGTATTTATTGTTTATATATTGTATTAATGTATTCATGTATTGTGTTTTTTTTTAACAGGGCCGCACCGGAAGAGCTAAACAATGACGGGACATGATGTAAAGGTGAGTATATTATTTAAAAAGTATATAATGTTTATTTATTTGATGTTAATGTTTTGTACTAATTATTTTGTTTTGTTTGACCCATAGGTTAGTGATCTGAAGCAACATCTTAAAGGTAAGTGGTCTTAATTATTTTATTTAAGCTTAGAATTAGGGTCTGTGTAGTTAGGACTGTAATTATTTTATTTTAGATTAGAATTAGGGTCTGTGTAGTTAGGACTGTAATTATTTTATTTTAGATTAGAATTAGGGTCTGTGTAGTTAGGACTGTAATTATTTTATTTTAGATTAGAATTAGGGTCTGTGTAGTTAGGACTGTAATTATTTTATTTTAGAATAAGGGTCTGTGTATGTAGTTAGGATTTATTGTATATTAGATAGATAGGGGGATGTATTTGATATAGTTAGGATTTATTTAAAATTATATAGATTGTATGTTAGATAGATAGGGGGTATTTGATTTGTATTATATGTAATATAGTATATGTAATGTGTGTAATGTAATGTAATGTATGTAATGTATTATGTGTAATATATTATATGTAATATATTATATGTAATATATTATATGTAATATATTGTCATGTATTGTATGTAATGTATTATATGTATGTATTGTATTGTGTTTATCTGTCTTTCCTTTTCAGGTGTGTAATTTTTTTATTTTCTGTAGTGGGGAGTGGGGTTGTAATGTTTTTTTTTCTGTACTTTAGGTTTTTTTGTTTTCTGTACTGTAGGTTTTTTTGTTTTCTGTACTGTAGTTTTTTTTGTTTTCTATACTGTAGGTTTTTTTGTTTTCTGTACTGTAGGTTTTTTTGTTTTCTGTAATTAGAGTGTTGGGGAGGTTTATTAGGGGGTAGGTAGTGTAGGTGGGTAGTGTAAGTGTTAATAGATAAGTGTAGAGGGGGGTTAGTTTAGATTAAATGGTTTATTGGGGGTTATAGTGTAGTGTTTGTAGTTAGTGTCATGATGGTCCTTGAGGACCATCATGGCACTTATGTGGTTAATGTTGGGTTGTAACAGGCCCATAATGGTAATAATATACCCTTATGGGACTGATGGGGTTAAATAGAGCCTTATGGTGGTCTGTATTGACCACCATGAGTTAATGGGTTAATTAAGGCCTTATGGTGGTCTGTATTGACCACCATGAGTTAATGGGTTAAATAGAGCCTTATGGTGGTCTGTATTGACCACCATGAGTTAATGGGTTAATTAAGGCCTTATGGTGGTCTGTATTGACCACCATGAGTTAATGGGTTAATTAAGGCCTTATGGTGGTCTGTATTGACCACCATGAGTTAATGGGTTAAATAGAGCCTTATGGTGGTCTGTATTGACTACCATGAGTTATAGGGTTAATTATAGTTGGGGTTAATATTTTTAGTGCGAGTCCTTTCAGGACCTTTACGGTCCTTTAAGGACCTGTGAGGCGGGAAATGTAAAATTGAATTGCAGCAGGGTCACGATCGGTGCCGATCGGGGACCCCCGCTGCAGGGGGTTTATATGGGGACACTTCGGGGGTCCCGATGGGGACCCCCAGCATAGAGGGGGGTTAATTTTAGGTGCCGCGGCCGGGATTGGGTAATAGTGTGCCGCGGCCCCTTTAAGGAGCCGCGGCGGGGAATTTAAAAGTTTTAAATGCAGCAGGGGCCTGATCGTTGCCGATCGGGGACCCCCACTGCAAGGGGTTAATGTGTGGGGGCTGCGGGGGTTCCTATGGACCCCTGCAGCAAGGTGTTCATGTTAGGACACTTCGGGGGTCCCGACGGGAACCCCCGCATTGGGGGGGGGTAATTTTAGCTGCCGGAGGGGGTATTTGGAGTACCCCCACGGCAGGGCTTATGTGGGGGACTGCCGCGGAGGTCCCTTTTAGGACCCCCGCAGCAATTGATGAGGAGTGGGAGCCTGCGATATCATCTCTCAGGCTGTCACTCCTCATGTACATTTACGCAGTGTAGATACGTACGGCCCTGCTGCGTAGCTCATACGTTGCTCGCAGCAGGGCTAATTTAATAGCATTGTAAGTTGGAGAAACTTTGCAGTACGTAGGGCTTAAGTAGAAGCCTCTTATTTACGAGGCTGGAATTTAATGAGGCCCTGAGTGTACATAAGGCCTATAGTACCTGATTTTCCTCTAAAAGCGTATGTGTACTGAATACCACCCATAAGGGCTCAAAAGGCAGTTAAAGAATTAGTACTGTAATAAAAAATGTAGAAAATGAATTTAAGTGCAAAATAAATATTTAATTAAACATTCTCATAGACACACATGTTGCATTCTAAACACAAAATTGCAAAGTATGGTGTATAAGTCTGTATACATCTGTGAACATCAACTAATGTCAATAATACATGTCAACATAATATACGAGGAAATTGCCCGTCAAAAATGACGGGATTAAAATTGTAAGGCTGGCAATGCTGTTTGCCACACAATGTGAGGCTTTTGCTCCTCTGAGCACCTTTGGTGCTCATCGTGAGCCCCGTGCTGAGTGCCTTCTGTGCTTTGGCGCTCATTGTGCTTTGGCGCTCATCACAGGGCTCTCAATGAGCACCTTCGGCGCTCATTGCGACCCTTTCCTCCGGCCTACTATACTGGCCGCTCATTGCAGGTTTCGTTAACCTGCATGTTTTGTGCTTGGGAATGCCATGTGTCTCTTTCCATCACCCCCTGTCCCTTCCTCAGTCTTTCTCCTCTGTGTGTCTGCTGAATGTTTGCGTGTTACACACTGACTGCCATTGGTTTCATTTTCAAAGTCCCCCGTGCCTGGCGTTGTTGGTGTTTATTAATTGTCTCTGCCTTCGTGTTTTCTAACTCCCGTGTGCCTGGCTTTGCTCAGCCTTGTTTTCATCCAGTTTCAGAATTTTTACATTTTCCTCAACCATTTTTTTCCTCGCTTAGCCGATTTTGTATTGATGAAACCCCCCAAATATGGCTCAAATTTGCTTCCTGGCTCTCCCCCTGTGCTGTGTATTATTTTTGTTCAATTATTTTGTTTGTTTTTCAGGTTTTTAGAGTTATGACCTTGGCTTGCAGTTGCGACCCTCGCAGTCGCGTGCCTCAACTGCTCGCCTCTCTTTGCGAGGCGAGCAGTGCAATGAGCGCCTTTTGGTGCTCATTGCAGCCTAAGTCCCGTGTGGTCGACGGCTCGCTTAGTGAGGCTCGCAAAGTGTGACCAACATTGTATGCATTCCCAACAATGACAACTATATATGTGATATTACTTGCACTCCAGTGCACAAGATGTTAATACAGATCAGGAAAGTCACATGGGCCACAAAAGGTGATTTACTGCATTGCCTATAAAAAGGCTAGCCACACCTCAAACACTAGTCATCACCTGCATGCATACAGAGCGCATCACAATACTGAAAGTGATCATGTATCTCACATCCATGCGAAGATATGTCATGTACACAATACTGCTGTGTGAGAACTCTCATAATGGACAGCCTGAGGCCTTAAAGAGAGGAGTGGATGGCACTGATAGTGGGTAAATGTAGACCTATAATCCATGCTGGAGGTGTAATTTAACAGGTAAATGACTATATAGCACAGGCCGTGCAGGTAAGGGGCTTGGTTTTAGAGGCACAGGGGCGTGGGGATATAGGGCCAAATGCTGACAAGGAACATCACATTCATACGGATGTAGCTATTGACCTATAAAGCGAGCAAGAGCCCAAGGAGGCCCCAGGAAACTTACAAGAATCAACAAGAATCTTATGTACACCTGTCCTAATAAGTCCCCTCCATTGCTGTTGTGCATGTGAAAATATGTATACATATAATAAATATGCTGAATCCAAAATAATGTTTGTGTATTCATATCTGATGATGACAACATATCATTTATTTAAAAAAGAGTTATATTGTGGGAATGTCTGTAAAGCGCACAATCATAAGTGTATTTAACACAACGTTTCCGGCTGATGTTCTCTGTTTAAGTATATGCCGTATATATTGGTGTTACTCCATGGTACTTGAGTCCGTGTGGGGCGGTGATATTGTTTGGTCTGATGCTGTGTACTTTTCGAGTGTGCGTGTCGGTGTTCCCCAAAACACAAGTACTTCAGACCATTTTCATGGATAAAAATATATTTATTTGGTAAAAATTCTGGTTTGATTCTGGTAAAGAAATCCAATTATAAAAAATCGTAAAATAAATAGATTGTAAAACAAGTACAGACGCGTTTCGCTGCTGTGATCTGCAGCTTCTTCAGTGACAAATAAATTCCTACAAGAGGAGATTGATAGGAGTACGCATAAGTATACATGGTCCTTAGTGTACAAATTTATAAAATACAATACATGTGTAACAGTACAATATATTAGATAGGGATGGATCGGTTGTGGGTACAGGATTATATACATTTGTACTGATAAATTATGGCCCTTGATGAGTGGTGAAGTACTTCAGTAAGTCTAGAAGAAGGATGTATGAAATCATCCTACAGGGGTATATTGACATAATTGGGCATAATTCTTTTGTACTGTGGTAATCCAACTATGGCTACATTTGACGGAAAAAATGCATTTATAGATACACATAAAGTAAAAAGTGTAAATGTCTATGCATAAAGTCATATATACAGGGGTGGGAAAGCAGATATAGAAAAATATTCCCTTGTGAGGCATAAGATATAAAAGTATGAAATATAAAAATAAAATAAAAGCAACACCCATATTGTTAAGCGGATAAAAATACCCGCCCTGATGTTTGTGAAATAACAATGATATGCAAATGTGTGTACACACAAACATGCCCACACATACATATATACACACATATACATACATACACATACATACACATATATATATGTATATACACATACATATACACATATATACATATACACACACATACAAAAACACACAAACATACACACATATGCACATATATACACACACACACACCCAGGAACGTTTAAGCACACGCGTAGAATATTTGAATGATATGCAAGATGTTTGGGGATAAGCTAGTACAATACACATACATGCATATATATATATATATATATATATATATATATATATAGGGAGAGAAGGAGAAAGAGAGAGAGAAGGAAACGAAGAAAATGAGAGGGAGAAAAGGGGAGAGAATAAGAGGGAGAAATGAAGAGAGAATGCGGGAGAAAATGAGAGGGAGAGAAGGAGAAAGGAGAGGGAGAAAAGGAGAGAGAGAGAAGGAGAGGGAGGAAAGGAGAATGAGAAATTGAGAGACAGAGGAGAGGGAGAGAAGGAGAATGAGAGGCAGAAAAGGAGAGTGAAAAAAGGAGAGGGAGAAAAAGAGAGGGAGAGAAGGTAAGGGAAAAAAGAAGAGTGAGAAAAGAAAAGAGGAGAAATGGAGAAAGATAAGGAGAGTGAGAAAAGAAGAGGTAGAGAGGAAGAGAAGGAGAGGGAGAAAGGGAGAGGGATAGAAAGAGGAAGAAAAGGAGAGGGAGTAAAGGAGAGGCAGAGAAGTAGAGGGAGAGAAGGAGAGGGAGAGAGAAGGAGAGGTGGAGAAGGAGAGGAAAAAAGAAGAAAGAGAATATGTGTGTGGAGGAGCTAGGGAGAGAGAGAAGGAGAGGAAGAGAAGAATGGGAGAAGGAGAGGGAGAGAAAGAGAGGGAGAAATGG
This sequence comes from Discoglossus pictus, assembly GCA_027410445.1. NCBI lineage: Eukaryota > Metazoa > Chordata > Amphibia > Anura > Alytidae > Discoglossus > Discoglossus pictus. The sequence goes on along the minus strand of CM050167.1, from coordinate 81,891,650 downwards.
AGGGGGAGAAAAGTATAGGGAGAAAAGGAGAGGGAGAGAAGGAGATGGAGAAAAGGAGAGAGAAGGAGAGAGAGAAAAGGAGAGAGAGAGAACAGGAGAGGGAGAGAAGGAGAGGAAGAGAAAGAGAGAGAAAAGGAGAGAAAGAAAAGGAGAGGGAGAGAAGGAGAGAGAGAAAAGGAGAGAGAGAAGGAGATGGAGAAAATGAGAGAGAGAAAATGAGAGGGAGAGAAGGAGAGGGAGAGAAAGAGAGAGAAATGGCGAGGGAGAAAAGGAGAGGGAGAAAAGGAGAGGAGAGAAGGAGAGGGAGAAAAGGAGAGAGAGAAGGAGATGGAGAAAATGAGAGAGAGAAAAGGAGATGGAGAGAAGGAGAGGGAGAGAAGGAGAAAGAGAGAGAGAAGGAGAGGGAGGAAATGAGAGAGAGAAAAGGGGAAAGAATGAGGGGGAGAAATGAAGAGAGAATGCGTGAGAAAAGGAGAGGGAGAGAAGGAGAAAAGGAGAGGGAGAGAAGGGGAGGGAGAAAAGGAGAGGGAGAAATGGAGAGACAGAGGAGAGGGAGAGAAAGAGAATGAGAGGCAGAAAGGAGAGGGAAAAAAGGAGAGGGAAAAAGGAGAGGGAGAAAAAGAGAGGGAGAGAAGGTGAGGGAAAAAAGGAGAGGGAGAAAAGAAGAGAGGAGAGAGAACGAGAGGGAGAAATGGAGAAAGATAAGAAGAGGGAGAAAAGGAGAGAGAAGGAGAGGAAGAAAAGGAGAGAGAGAATGAGAGGGAGACAATGAGAGGCAAAAAATAAGAGGGATAGAGAAAAAAGAAGAGGAAGAGAAATAGAGGGAGAAAAGGAGAGGTAGAGAAGGAGAGGTAGAGAAGGAGAGGTAGAGAAGGAGAGGGAGACAATGAGAGGGAGAAAGGGAGAGAAGGAGAGGGAATGAAGGAGAGGGAGAGAAGGAGATGGAGAGAAGGAGAGGGAGAAAATGAGAGGGAGAGAAGGAGAGGGAGAGAAGGAGAAAGAGAGAGAGAAGGAAAGGAAGAAAATGAGAGGGAGAAAAGGGGAGAGAATGAGAGGGAGAAATGAAGAGAGAATGCAAGAGAAGATGAGAGGGAGAGAAGGAGAAAGGGAGAGGGAGAAAGGGAGAGGGAGAGAAGGAGAGGGAGAAAAGGAGAAGGAGAAATGGAGTGACAGAGGAGAGGGAGAAGGAGAATGAGAGGGAGAAAAGGAGAGAGAGAAAAGGAGAGGGAGAGAACAGGAAAGGGAGAGAAGGAGAGGGAGAGAAAGAGAGAGAGAGAAAAGGAGAGAAAGAAAAGGAGAGGGAGAGAAGGAGAGGGAGAAAAGGAGAGAGAGAAGGAGATGGAGAAAATGAGAGAGAGAAAAGGAGAGGGAGAGAAGGAGAGTGATAGAAAGAGAGAGAAATGGCGAGGGAGAAAAGGAGAGGGAGAAAAGGAGAGGAGAGAAGAAGAGGGAGAAAAGGAGAGAAGGAGAAAGAGAGAGAGAGAAGGAGAGGGAGAAAATGAGAGAGAGAAAAAGGAAGAGAATGAGGGGGAGAAATGAAGAGAGAATGCGTGAGAAAATGAGAGGGAGAGAAGGAGAAAAGGAGAGGGAGAGAAGGGGAGGGAGAAAAGGAGAGGGAGAAACGGAGAGACAGAGGAGAGGGAGAGAAAGAGAATGAGAGGCAGAAAGGAGAGGGATAAAAGGAGAGGGAAAAAATAAGAGAGGAGAGAGAAGGAGAGGGAGAAATGGAAAAAGATAAGAAGAGGGAGAAAAGGAGAGAGACGGAGAGGAAGAAAAGGAGAGAGAGAATGAGAGCGAGACAATGAGAGGCGAAATATGAGAGGGAGAGAGAAAAAAGAAGAGGAAGAGAAATAGTGGGAGAAAAGGAGAGGTAGAGAGGGAGAGGGAGACAAGGAGAGGGAGAAAGGGAGAGAAGGAGAGGGAATGAAGGAGAGGGAGAAAATTAGAGGGAGAGAAGGAGATAGAGAGAGAGAAGGAAAGGAAGAAAATGAGAGGGAGAAAAGGGGAGAGAATAAGAGGGAGAAATCAAGAGAGAATGCGGGAGAAAATGAGAGGGAGAGAAGGAGAAAGGGAGAGGGAGAGAAGGAGAGGGAGGAAAGGAGAAATGGAGAGACAGAGGAGAGAGAGAGAAGGAGAATGAGAGGTAGAAAAGGAGAGTGAAAAAACTAGAGGGAGAAAAAAAAAGGGAGAGAAGGTAAGGGGAAAAATGAGAGTGAGAAAAGAAAAGAGGAGAGAGGAGAGGGAGAAATGGAGAAAGATAAGGAGAGGGAGAAAAGAAGAGGTAGAGAGGAAGAGAAGGAGAGGGAGAAAGGGAGAGGTATAGAAAGAGGGAGAAAAGGAGAGGGAGTAAAGGAGAGGCAGAGAAGTAGAGGGAGAGAAGGAGAGGGAGAGAGAAGGAGAGGAAAAAAGAAGAAAGAGAATATGTGTGTGGAGGAGCTAGGGAGAGAGAGAAGGAGAGGAAGAGAAAAAGGGGAGAAGGAGAGGGAGAGAAAGAGAGGGAGAAATGGAGGGGGAGAAAAGTATAGGGAGAAAAGGAGAGGGAGAGAAGGAGATGGAGAAAAGGAGAGAGAAGGAGAGAGAGAAAAGGAGAGAGAGAGAACAGGAGAGGGAGCAAAGGAGAGAGAGAAGGAGATGGAGAAAAGGAGAGAGAGAAAAGGAGAGGGAGAGAAGGAGAGGGAGAGAAAGAGAGAGAAATGGTTGGGGAGAAAATGAGAGGGAGAAAAGGAGAGGAGAGAAGGAGAGGGAGAAAAGGAGAGAGAGGAGATGAGAAAATGAGAGAGAGAAAAGGAGAGGGAGAGAAGGAGAGGGAGGAAATGAGAGAGAGAAAAGGGGAGAGAATGAGGGGGAGAAATGAAGAGAGAATGCGTGAGAAAATGAGAGGGAGAGAAGGAGAAAAGGAGAGGGAGAAAAGGAGAGGGAGAGAAGGGGAGGGAGAAAAGGAGAGAGAGAAATGGAGAGACAGAGGAGAGGGAGAGAAAGAGAATTGAGAGGCAGAAAGGAGAGGGAAACAAGGAGAGGGAAAAAGGAGAGGGAGAAAAAGAGAGGGAGAGAAGGTGAGGGGAAAAAGGAGAGGGAAGATGGAGAGGGAGAAAATGAGAGGGAGAGGGAGAGAAGGAGATAGAGAGAGAGAAGGAAAGGAAGAAAATGAGAGGGAGAAAAGGGTAGAGAATAAGAGGGAGAAATGAAGAGAGAATGCGGGAGAAAATGAGAGGGAGAGAATGAGAAAGGGAGAGGGAGAAAAGGAGAGGGAGAGAAGGAGAGGGAGGAAATGAGAAATGGAGAGACAGAGGAGAGGGAGAGAAGGAGAAGGAGAGGCAGAAAAGGAGAGTGAAAAAAGTAGAGGGATAAAAAAAGGGAGAGAAGGTAAGGGAAAAAATGAAAGTGAGAAAAGAAAAGAGGAGAGAGAAGGAGAGGGAGAAATGGAGAAAGATAAGGAGAGGGAGAAAAGAAAAGGTAGAGAGGGAGAGAAGGAGAGGGGGAAAGGGAGAGGGATAGAAAGAGGGAGTAAAGGAGAGGCAGAGAAGTAGAGGGAGATAAGTAGAGGGAGAGGTGGAGAAGGAGAGAGAAGGAGAGGTGGAGAAGGAGAGGAAAAAAGGAGAAAGAGAATATGTGTGTGGAGGAGCTAGGGGGAGAGAGAAGGAGAGGGAGAGAAGAAGGGGAGAAGGAGAGGGAGAAAAGGAGAGGAGAGAAGGAGAGGGAGAAAAGGAGAGCGAGAGAAGGAGAGGGAGAAAAGGAGAGGGAGAGAATGAGAGGGAGAGAAGGAGAAAGAGAGAGAGAAGGAGGGGAGAAAATGAGAGGGAGAAAACTGGAGAGAATGAGGGGGAGAAATGAAGAGAGAATGCGGGAGAAAATGAGAGGGAGAGAAGGAGAAAAGGAGAGGGAGAGTAGGAGAGGGAGAGAAGAAGAAGGAGAAAAGGAGAGGGAGAAACGGAAAGACAGAGGAGAGGGAGAGAAGGAGAATGAGAGGCAGAAAGGAGAGGGAAAAAAGGAGAGGGAGAAAAGAAGAGAGGAGAGAAGGAGAGGGAGAAATGGAGAAAGATAAGAAAAGGGAGAAAGGGAGAGGTAGAGAGGGAGAGAAGGAGAGAAAGAAAAGGAGAGGGAGAAAAGGAGAGGGAGAAAAGGAGAGAGAGAAGGAGATGGAGTAAAGGAGAGACAGAGAAGTAGAGGGAGAGAAGTAGAGGGAGAGAGAAGGAGAGGTGGAGAAAGAGAGGAACAAAGGAGAAAGAGAATATTTGTGTGGAGGAGCTAGGGAGAGAGAGAAGGAGAGGGAGAAAGGGAGAGGGAGAGAAGGAGAGGGAGAAAAGGAGAGGGAGAGAATGAGAGGGAGAGAAGGAGAAAGAGATAGAGGAGAGGGAGAAAATGAGAGGGAGAAAAGGGGAGAGAAGGAGGGGGAGAAATTAAGAGAGAATGCGTGAAAAAATGAGAGTGACAGAAGGAGAAAAGGAGAGGGAGAGTAGGAGAGGGAGAGAAGGAGAGGGAGAAAAGGAGAGGGAGAAAAGGGGAGATAATGAGGGGGAGAAATGAAAAGAGAATGCGTGAGAAAATGAGAGGGATAGAAGGAGAAAAGGAGAGGGAGAGTAGAAGAGGGAGAGAAGGGGAGGGAGAAAAGGAGAGGGAGAAACGGAGAGACAGAGGAGAGGGAGATAAGGCGAATGAGAGGGAAACAAGGAGAGGGAAAAAGGAGAGGGAGAAAAAGAGAGGGAGAGAAGGTGAGGGAAAAAAGGAGAGGGAAGAAGGAGCGGGCAAAAATGAGAGGGAGAGGGAGAGAAGGAGATAGAGAGAGAGAAGGAAAGGAAGAAAATGAGAGGGAGAAAAGGGTAGAGAATAAGAGGGAGAAATGAAGAGAGAATGCGGAGAGGGAGAAACGGAGGGACAGAGGAGAGGGAGATAAGGCGAATGAGAGGGAAACAAGGAGAGGGAAAAAGGAGAGGGAGAAAAAGAGAGGGAGAGAAGGTGAGGGAAAAAAGGAGAGGGAAGAAGGAGAGGGAGAAAATGAGAGGGAGAGGGAGAGAAGGAGATAGAGAGAGAGAAGGAAAGGAAGAAAATGAGAGGGAGAAAAGGGTAGAGAATAAGAGGGAGAAATGAAGAGAGAATGCGGGAGAAAATGAGAGGGAGAGAAGGAGAAAGGGAGAGGGAGAAAAGGAGAGGGAGAGAAGGAGAGGGAGGAAATGAGAAATGGAGAGACAGAGGAGAGGGAGAGAAGGAGAAGGAGAGGCAGAAAAGGAGAGTGAAAAAAGGAGAGGGATAAAAAAAGGGAGAGAAGGTAAGGGAAAAAATGAGAGTGAAAAAAGAAAAGAGGAGAGAGAAGGAGAGGGAGAAATGGAGAAAGATAAGGAGAGGGAGAAAAGAAAAGGTAGAGAGGGAGAGAAGGAGAGGGGGAAAGGGAGAGGGATAGAAAGAGGGAGTAAAGGAGAGGCAGAGAAGTAGAGGGAGATAAGTAGAGGGAGAGGTGGAGAAGGAGAGAGAAGGAGAGGTGGAGAAGGAGAGGAAAAAAGGAGAAAGAGAATATGTGTGTGGAGGAGCTAGGGAGAGAGAGAAGGAGAGGGAGAGAAGAAGGGGAGAAGGAGAGGGAGAAAAGGAGAGGAGAGAAGGAGAGGGAGAAAAGGAGAGGGAGAGAAGGAGAGGGAGAAAAGAAGAGGGAGAGAATGAGAGGGAGAGAAGGAGAAAGAGAGAGAGAAGGAGAGGGAGAAAATGAGAGGGAGAAAACTAGAGAGAATGAGGGGGAGAAATGAAGAGAGAATGTGGGAGAAAATGAGAGGGAGAGAAGGAGAAAAGGAGAGGGAGAGTAGGAGAGGGAGAGAAGAAGAAGGAGAAAAAGAGAGGGAGAAACGGAAAGACAGAGGAGAGGGAGAGAAGGAGAATGAGAGGCAGAAAGGAGAGGGAAAAAAGGAGAGGGAGAAAAGAAGAGAGGAGAGAGAAGGAGAGGGAGAAATGGAGAAAGATAAGGAAAGGGAGAAAAGGAGAGGTAGAGAGGGAGAGAAGGAGAGAAAGAAAAGGAGAGGGAGAAAAGGAGAGGGAGAAAAGGAGAGAGAGAAGGAGATGGAGTAAAGGAGAGACAGAGAAGTAGAGGGAGAGAAGTAGAGGGAGAGAGAAGGAGAGGTGGAGAAAGAGAGGTAAAAAGGAGAAAGAGAATATTTGTGTGGAGGAGCTAGGGAGAGAGAGAAGGAGAGGGAGAAAGGGAGAGGGAGAGAAGGAGAGGGAGAAAAGGAGAGGGAGAGAATGAGAGGGAGAGAAGGAGAAAGAGAGAGAAGGAGAGGGAGAAAATGAGAGGGAGAAAAGGGGAGAGAATGAGGGGGAGAAATTAAGAGAGAATGCGTGAAAAAATGAGAGGGACAGAAGGAGAAAAGGAGAGGGAGAGTAGGAGAGGGAGAGAAGGAGAGGGAGAAAAGGAGAGGGAGAAAAGGGGAGAGAATGAGGGGGAGAAATGAA